>JAEIFM010000284.1:0-18416 GCA_018901885.1 Zaprionus kolodkinae | reverse complement strand
TTTGAAAAAAAATTTCAAAAATTTTGGAAACAAATTTCGAAAATTTTGAAAAAACTTTTTGGAAAATTTTGAAAAAAAATTTGAAAAATTTTGAAAAAAATTTGAAAAACTTTTGAAAAAATTTTGAAATTTTGAAAAAATTTCAAAACTTTTTGAAAAAAAATTTCAAAAATTTTGAAAAAAAAAATTCAAAAATTATGAAACAAATTTCAAAAAGTTGAAAAAAAAATTTGAAAAAATTTTGAAAAAAAATTTCAAAAAAATTTTGAAAAAAAATTTTCAAAAAACTTTGAAAAAAAGGGCTATTCAAAAATTTTAAAAAAAAATTTCAAAAATTTTGAAAAAAAAATTCAACAAATTTTGAAAAAATTTTCAAAAATTTTGAAAAAAAATTTCAAAAAATTTGAAAAAAAATTTCAAAAAAATTTTGAAAAAAAAAATTTCAAAAATTTTAGAAAAAAAAATTTCCAAAATTTTCTGAGAAAGAAATCAAAAGACTTTAAAAAAATTTCAAAAAAAAATTTGAAAAAAAAATTTCAAAAATTTTGAAAAAAAATTTCAAAAATTTTGAAAAAAATTTCAAAAATTTTGAAAAAATTTCAAAATTTTGAAAAAAAATTTCAAAAAATTTTGAAAAAAAATTTCCAAAATTTTGAAAAAAAAATTTTCAAAAAATTTTGAAAAAATTTTCAAAAATTTCTTGAAAAAAAATTCCCAAAAAATTTTTGAAAAAAATTTTTCAAAAAATTTTGAAAAAAATTTTCAAAAAATTTTGAAAAAAATTTTCAAAAATTTTGAAAAAAATTTCAAAAATTTTGAAAAAAATTTCAAAAATTTTGAAAAAAAATGTCAAAAATTTTGAAAAAATTTCAAAAATTTTGAAAAAAAAATTTCAAAAATTTTGAAAAAATTTCAAAAATTTTGAAAAAAATTTCAAAAATTTTTGAAAAAAATTTCAAAAATTTTGAAAAAAATTTCAAAAATTTTGAAAAAAAATTTCAAAAATTTGAAAAAAAATGTTTCAAAAAAATTTCGAAAAAAAATTTGAAAAAATTTGAAAAAATTTGAAAAATTTTGAAAAAAAAATTTTTTGAAAAAAGTTTTCAAATTTTGAAAAAAATTTTTTCAAAAAATTTTGAAAAATCAAAATTGAAAAATTTCAAAAATTTTGAAAAAAATTTCAAAAATTTTTTAATTAAATTTCAAAAATTTGAAAAAATTTTCAAAAATTTTGAAAAAATTTTTCAAAAATTTTGAAAAAAAATTTTCAAAAATTTTGAAAATTTTTTCAAAATTTTTGAAACAAATTTTTTTGAAAATTTTGAAAAAATTTTCAAAATTTTTGAAAAATTTTTTTCAAAAAAAATTTTTCAAATTTTTGAAATTTTTTTTCAAAATTTTTGAAATTTTTTTCAAAATTTTTGAAAATTTTTTTCAAAATTTTGAAATTTTCAAAAATTTTTTTTTCAAAAATTTTCAAAAAAATTTAAAATTTTTCAAATTTTTTGCAAAAATTTTTCAAAATTTTTGAAATTTTTTTCAAAATTTTTGAAATTTTTGTTTTTCAAATTTTTGAAATTTTTTTTCAAAATTTTTGAAAAAATTTTCAAAATTTTTTTCAAAATTTTTTTTCAAAAAATTTTTTTTTTCAAAAAAATTTGAAATTTTTGAAAAAAAATTTCAAAAATTTTGAAAAAATTTCAAAATTTTTGAAAAAAAAAATTTTGAAAAAAAATTTCAAAAATTTTTGAAAAATAAAATTTTGAAAAAATTTTTGAAAATTTTATTCAAAAAAAATTTTGAAAAAATTTCAAAAATTTTGAAAAAAATTTCAAAATTTTTTTGAAAAAAATTTCTAAATTTGAAAAATTTCAAAAAATTTTGAAAATTTAAATTTCAAAAATCTTGAAAAATTTTTATTTTTCAAAAATATTTTGAAAATTATTCAAAAAATTTTGAAAAAAAATTTAATTTTAAAATTTGAAAAATTTCAAAATTTTTGAAAAAAAATTTCAAAAAATTTTGAAAAAAATTTCAAAATTTTTGAAAAAATTTCAAAATTTTGAAAAAAATTTCAAAAAATTTTGAAAAATCAAAAATTTTTTTCAAAATTTTTGAAACTTTTTCAAAATTTTTGAAAATTTTTCAAAATTTTTGAAATTTTTTTTTTCAAAATTTTTGAAATTTATTTTTTCAAAATTTTTGAAATTTTTTTCAAAATTTTGAAAATTTTTTTATATTTCAAAAATTTTGAAATTAAAAAAATTTTCAAAAATTAAAAAATTTTCAAAATTTTTTCAAATTTTTTTTTTTCAAAATTTTTGAAATTTTCAAAATTTTGAAAATTTTTAAAATTTTCAAAATTTTTTTTTTCAAAATTTTTGAAAAAATTTTTGAAAAAAAAATTTTTTCAAAATTTTTTTTCAAAATTTTGAAATTTCAAAATTTTTGAAAAAAATTTTTATAATTTGAAATTTTTTCAAAATTTTTCAAAAATTTTTGAAAAAAATTTTTGAAAATTTTTGAAAAATTTTTTCAAAATTTTGAAAAAAATTTTTTTCAAAATTTTTGAAAATTTTTTCAAAATTTTTTTTCAAAATAAAAAATTTTTTCGAAAAATTTTGAAATTTTTTTTCAAAAATTTTGAAATTTTTTTCAAAATTTTTGAAAATTTTTCAAAATTTTTTTAAATTTCAAAAAATTTTGAAAAATAAAATTTTTTGAAAATTTTTCATTTGAAATTTTTTTTGAAAAAAATTTGAAAAAAATTTTTAATTTTCAAAAAAAATTTTGAAAAATTTTGAAAAAATTTTCAAAAATTTTGAAAAAAAATTCAAAAAAAATTTGAAAAAAATTTCAAAATTTTGAAAAAAATTTCAAAAATTTTGAAAAAAAAAATTTCAAAAATTTTGAAAAAAATTTTCAAAATTTTGAAAAAAAATTTCAAAATTTTGAAAAAAATTTCAAAAATTTTTGAAAAAAATTTTTGAAAATTTTTGAAAAAAAATTTTTCAAAATTTTGAAAAAATTTTTCAAAAATTTTGAAAAAAATTTCAAAAATTTTGAAAAAAAAAAATTTTTTCAAAATTTTTGCAAATTTTTTTCAAAAAAAAATTTCAAAAAATTTTTGAAAAAAATTTCAAAAATTTTGAAAAAAATTCAAAAATTTTGAAAAAAATTTCAAAAATTTTGAAAAAATTTTCAAAAAAAAATTTTCAAAATTTTTGAAAAAAAATTTTCAAAAAATTTGAAAAAAATTTTGAAAAATTTCAAAAAATTTTGAAAAAAAAATTTCGAAAAAAAAATTTGAAAAAATTTTTTCAAAAATTTTGAAAAAATTTAAAAAAATTTTTCAAAAAATTTTTGAAAAAAATTTTCAAAAATTTTGAAAAAAATTTTTCAAAAATTTTGAAAAAAAATTTTTTCAAAAATTTTGAAAAAAATTTTACAAAAATTTTTGAAAAATTTTTCAAAAAATTTTGAAAAAATTTTCAAAAAATAAAAAAAATTTTTTTTGAAAAAAAAATTTCAAAAATTTTGAAAAAAATTTCAAAAATTTTTGAAAAAATTTTTCAAAAAAATTTTTGAAAAAAATTTCAAAAATTTTGAAAAAAATTTCAAAAAATTTGAAAAAAATTTTTCAAAAATTTTTAAAAAAAAAAATAAAAAAAAAAATTTCAAAAATTTTGAAAAAATTTTTCAAAAAAAATTTTTCAAAATTTTTAATTTCAAAAATTTTGTAAAAAATTTTTTTCAAAATTTTTAAAAATTTTTCAAAAAATTTTGAAAAAAATTTTTCAAAAATTTTGAAAAAATTTCAAAAATTTTGAAAAAAAAAAAAAATTTTTTCAAAAAAATAAAAAATTTTCAAAAAATTTGAAAAAAAAAAAATTTTGAAAAATTTTTTCAAAAATTTTGAAAAAAATTTTTTTAATTTTGAAAAAATTTCATTTTGAAAAAAAATTTGAAAAATTTTTTCAAAAATTTTGAAAAAAATTTGAAAAAATTTTTCAAAATTTTTGAAAAAATTTTTCAAAAATTTCAAAAATTTTGAAAAAAAATTTTCAAAAATTTTGAAAAAAAAATTTCAAAAATTTTGGAAAAAATTTCAAAAATTTTGAAAAAAATTTTTCAAAAATTTTGAAAAAATTTTTTGAAAAAAATTTCAAAAAATTTTTCAAAAAAATTTGAAAAAAAATTTTGAAAAAATTTCAAAAATTTTTGAAAAAAATTTCTTCAAAAATTTTGAAAAAATTAAAATTTTTGAAAAATTTTTTCAAAAATTTTGAAAATTTAAAATGAAAAAATTTCAAAATTTTTGAAAAAAAAATTTTCAAAATTTTTGAAAAAAATTTCATATATTTTCAAAAAATTTCAAAATTTTTGAAAAAAATTTTCAAAATTTTGAAAAAAAATTTCAAAATTTTTGAAAAAAATTTCAAAAATTTTTGAAAAAAATTTTTTCAAAATTTTGAAAAAAAATTTCAAAATTTTTTTCAAAAATTTTGAAAAATTTTTTTCAAAAATTTTGAAATTTTTTCAAAATTTTTGAAATTTTTTTCAAAATTTTTGAAAAATATTTCAAAATTTTTGAAAATTTTTTTCAAAATTTTTGAAAAATTTTTCAAAATTTTGAAAAATTTTTTCAAAAAATTTTTGAAAAATTTTTCAAAATTTTTCAAAAAAAAATTTTTTCAAAATTTTTGAAATTTTTTCAAAATTTTTGAAATTTTTTTTTCAAAATTTTTGAAATTTTTTTCAAAATTTTTGAAATTTTTTTCAAAATTTTTTGAAATAATTTTTCAAAATTTTTGAAATTTTTTTCAAAATTTTTGAAATTTTTTTCAAAATTTAAAAATTTTTCAAAAAAAAAAATTTTCAAAATTTTTGAAATTTTTTTCAAAATTTTTGAAATTTTTTTTCAAAATTTTTGAAATTATTTTTCAAAATTTTTGAAAATTTTTTTAAAATTTTTGAAATTTTTTTCAAAATTTTTTAATTTTTTTCAAAATTTTTGAAATTTTTTTCAAAATTTTTGAAATTTTTTTCAAAATTTTTGAAATTTTTTCTAAAAAATTTTGAAATTTTTTTTCAAAATTTTTGAAATTTTTTTTCAAAATTTTTGAAATTTTTTTCAAAATTTTTGAAATTTTTTTTCAAAATTTTTGAAATTTTTTCAATATTTGAAAATTTTTTTTGAAAATTTTTCAAAATTTTTGAAAATTAAAATTTTCAAAATTTTTTTTCAAATTTTTTGAAATTTTTTTCAAAATTTTTGAAATATTTTCAAAATTTTTGAAATTTTTTTCAAAATTTTTGAAATTTTTTTTTTTCAAATTTTTTGAAATTTTTTCAAAATTTTTGAAATTTTTGAAATTTTGAAATTTTTTTCATAATTTTTGAAATTTTTTTTTCGAAATTTTTGAAATTTTTTTTCAAAATTTTCGAAATTTTTTTCAAAATTTTTGAAATTTTTTTTCAAATTTTTTGAAATTTTTTTCAAACTTTTTGAAATTTTTTTTCAAATTTTATGAAATTTTTTTCATAATTTTTGAAATTTTTTTCAAAATTTTTGAAATTTTTTTCAAAATTTTTGAAATTTTTTTCAAAATTTTTGATATTTTTTTCAAAATTTTTTCATAATTTTTTTTATTTTTTTCCAAAATTTTTGAAATTTTTTTTTCCAAATTTTTTTCAAAATTTTTGAAATTTTTTTCAAATTTTTTGAAATTTTTTTCAAAATTCTTGAAATTTTTTTTTCAAATTTTTTGAAATTTTTTTCAAAATTCTTGAAATTTTTTTTTAAAATATTTTTTTCAAATTTTTTTCAAATTTTTATTTTTCAAAATTTTTGAAATTTTTTTCAAAATTTTTGAAATTTTCAAATTTTATTTCAAATTTTTTGAAATTTTTTCTTAAAATTTTTGAAATTTTTTTCAAAAAAAATTTCAAAAATTTTTGAAAAAAATTTTTTGAAAAAAATTTCAAAAATTTTGAAAAAAAATTTCAAAAATTTTGAAAAAATTTCAGAAATTTTGAACAAAAATTTTTTGAAAAAATTTTTTAAAATTTTGAAAAAAATTTTTGAAAAATTCGAAAAAAAAAATTTTGAAAATTTTGAAAAAAAATTTTTAAAATTTTTAAAAAAAAATTTTTTTGAAGAATTTAAAATTTTTTTTCAAAATTTTTGAAATGTTTTTCAAAATTTTGAATTTTTTTTCAAAATTTTCAAAATTTTTTTCAAATTTTTTGAAATTTTTTTTTTAAATTTTTGAAAATTTTTTGAATTTTTTCAAAATTTCAAAAATTTTAAAAATTTAAAATTTTTTTTAAAAAATAAAATTTTGAAATGTTTTTCAAAATTTTGAATTTTTTTTTCAAAATTTTCAAAATTTTTTTTTCAAATTTTTTCAAATTTTTTTCAAAATATTTGAAATTTTTTTCAAAATTTTTTGAAATTTTTTTTCAAATTTTTTGAAATTTTTTTCAAAATTTTTCAAATTTTTTTCAAAATTTTCCAAATTTATTTCAAAATTTTTCAAATTTTTTTTCAAAATTTTCGAAATTTTTTTCAAAATTTTTGAATTTTTTTTTCAAAAATTTTTGAAATTTTTTCAAAATTTTTGAAATTTTTTTTCAACATTTTTGAAATTTTTTTCAAAAATTTTTGAAATTTTTGAAAATTTTTTTCAAAATTTTTGAAATTTTTTTTAAAATTTTTGAAATTTTTTTCAAAATTTTTGAAATTTTTTCATTTTTGAAAATTTTTTTCAAATTTTTTTTTTCAAAATTTTTAAATTTTTTTCAAAATTTTTCAAATTTTTTTCAAAATTTTTGAAATTTTTATCAAATTTTTTGAAATTTTTTTCAAAATTTTTTTTCAAAATTTTTTTTTTTCAAATTTTTGGAAATTTTTTTTTTGAAATTTTTGAAAAAATTTTTTTTCAAAATTTTTGAAATTTTTTTCAAAATTTTTGAAATTTTTTTCAAAATTTTTGAAATTTTTTCAAAATTTTTTTTTGAAAATTTTTGAAATTTTTTTTTTGAAAATTTTTTTCAAAATTTTTGAAAATTTTTTCAAAATTTTGAAAAAAATTTTCAAAAATTTTGAAAAAAATTTCAAAAATTTTGAAAAAATTCAAAAATTTTGAAAAATTTTTTGAAAAAATTTCAAAAATTTTGAAAAATTTCAAAAATTTTGAAAAATTTTGAAAAATTTTCAAAAATTTTGAAAAAATTTTGAAAAATTTTGAAAAAAAAAATTTCAAAATTTTTCAAAAAAATTTGAAAAAATTTTAAAAAATTTTGAAAAAATTTCAAAAATTTCAAAATTTTTGAAAAAATTTCTAAAAATTTTGAAAAAAAATTTCAAAAATTTGAAAAAAAATTTTCAAAAATTATGAAAAAAATTTCAAAAATTTTGAAAAAAATTTCAAAAATTTTGAAAAAATTTCAAAAATTTTGAAAAAATTTCAAAAATTTTGAAAAAAATTTGAAAAATTTTGAAAAAAATTTCAAAAAATTTGAAAAAAATTTCAAAAAATTTGAAAAAATTTCAAAAATTTGAAAAAAATTTAAAAAATTTTTGAAAAAATTTCAAAAAAAAAAAAAATTCAAAAATTTGAAAAAAAAAATTTGAAAAAAAAATTTCAAAAATTTTGAAAAAAATTTCAAAAATTTTGAAAAAAAAAATTTCAAAAATTTTGAAAAAATTTTGAAAAAAAAAATTTTGAAAAAATTTCAAAAACTTTGATAAAAATTTCAAAAATTTTGAAAAAAATTTCCAAATATTTGAAAAAAAATTTCAAAAAATTTTGAAAAAAATTTCAAAAAATTTGATAAAAATTTCAAAAACTTTGAAAAAAAATGTCAAAAAATTTGAAAAAAAATTTCAATAATTTTGGAAAAAATTTCAAAAATTTTGAAAAAATTTCAAAAAATTTCAAAAATTTTGAAAAAAATATTCAAAAACAAGTGGGTAAGGCTACAGTCGGGCGCCCGACAGTAAGATACCCTTCTCCCAATTTTCTAAATCCGTTACAAACGTGTAACCACACTCATAGTTTCAAACAGAGAATTCTGCATAAATACTTATACTACATATAGCTTACTCGCTCGCACTCACACAGCGACGCGCGTAAAGAGTATAGGGAAACGACGCAACGTCAATGTCGGCGTCAACTGCTCAAAGCAGCGCGCAAGCTGCTGCCCGTACCGAACATTTGTACTGAAAACGTTGACTTGAATAACTTCTGTGTTATTGGTCCGATCGGATTGTAATTTGGAGAATATGTTCATATTGCATTTAGCTTTATACATACCAAAGCATAACTTTATAGGTTCATTACTTTGCTTAATAATCGTAAATAACCGATTTGCGGAGGCGGTGGGCGTGGCATCAAACATTTGACATAAACTTCACCTGCCCCGAATATATAGGAATCTTCATACCAAATTTGGTGTCTCCAGCTTTTTTATACCCTTGCAGAGGGTATATTAATTTTAGCCAGAAGTTTGGAACGCACCTTAGGAGACATCTCCGACCCTATAAAGTATATATATTCTGAATCAGCATCACCAGGAGAGTCGGAAAATGGATGTCCGTCTGTCCGTCCGTCTGTCCGTCCGTCCGTCCGTCCGTCCGTCCGTCCGTCCGTCCGTCCGTCCGTCCGTCCGTCCGTCCGTCCGTCCGTCCGTCCGTCCGTCCGTCCGTCCGTCCGTCCGTCAGTCCGTCCGTCCGTCAGTCCGTCAGTCCGTCAGTCCGTCCGTCAGTCCGTCCGTCCGTCCGTCCGTCCGACCGTCCGTCCGTCTGTTGCAACGCAAACTAGTCTCTCAGTTTTTGAGCTATCTTCATGAAACTTGGCACACAAGCTTCTTATTGCAGGCTGTAAATAAGTCGGAACGAGCCAGATCGGACCGATATATCAAAATTTTTTTTTCAAATTTTTTGAAATTTTTTCAAAATTTTTGAAATTTTTTTCAAAATTTTGGAATTTTTTTCAAATTTTTTTGAAATTTTTTTCAAAATTTTTGAAATTTTTTTTCAAAATTTTGAAAATTTTTTTTGAAATTTTTTCAAAATTTTGAAAATTTTTTGAAAATTTTTTTTCAAAATTTTTTTGAAAAAAAAAAATTTTGAAAATTTTTTCAAAATTTTTGAAAATTTTCAAAATTTTTTAATTTTTTTCAAAATTTTGAAATTTTTTCAAAATTTTGAAAATTTTTTCAAAAAATTTTTTTTCAAAACTTTTCAAAATTTTTTTTCAAATTTTTCAAAATTTTCTTCAAAATTTTTTTCAAAATTTTTGAAATTTTTTTTCAAATTTTTTTTTTCAAAATTTTTGAAATTTTTTCAAAAAATTTTGAAAAAAATTTTTCAAAAATTTTGAAAAAAATTTCAAAAATTTTGAAAAAATTTTTTCAAAAATTATGAAAAAATTTTTCAAAATCAAAAATTTCAAAAATTTTGAAAAAAAAAAATTTTTTGAAAAAAATTTTTGAAAAAAAAATTTTCAAAAATTTTGATAAATATTTCAAAAATTTCAAAAATTTTGAAAAAAATTTCAAAAATTTTGAAAAATTTTTTCAAAATTTTTGAAAAAAATTTCAAAAAATTTTGAAAAAAATTTCAAAAAATTTGATAAAAATTTCAAAAATTTTGAAAAAAATTTTTCAAAAAATTTTGAAAAAAAAAATTTTGAACATTTTGAAAAAAATTTGAAAAATTTGGAAAAAAATTTCAAAAATTTTGAAAAAAAAATTTCAAAAATTTTGATAAATATTTCAAAAATTTTAAAAATTTTGAAAAAATTTCAAAAATTTTGAAAAAAATTTCAAAAATTTTGAAAAAAAATTCAAAAATTATGAAAAAAAATTTCCAAAAATTTGAAAAAAAATTTCAAAAATTTTGAAAAAAATTTCAAAAATTTTGATAAAAATTTCAAAAATTTTGAAAAAAATTTGAAAAATTTTGAAAAAAAATTTAAAAAATTTTGAAAAAAAATTTCAAAAATTTTGAAAAAAATTTCAAAAATTTCAAAAAATTTGAAAAAAATTTCAAAAATTTTGAAAAAAAATTTCAAAAATTTTGAAAAAAAATTCAAAAATTATGAAAAAAATTTCAAAAATTATGAAAAAAATTTCAAAAATTTTGAAAAAAAGTTTCAAAAAATTTTGAAAAAAATTTCAAAAAATTTGATAAAAATTTCAAAAACTTTGAAAAAAATTTCAAAAATTTTGAAAAAAAAAATTTCAAAAATTTTGAAAAAAAAATTTCAAAAAAAAAATTGAAAAAAAAATTTGAAAATTTTGAAAAAAAATTCAAAAATTTTGAAAAAAATTTCAAAAATTTTGAAAAAAAATTCAAAAATTATGAAAAAAAATTTAAAAAATTATGAAAAAAATTTCCAAAAATTTGAAAAAAAAATTTCAAAAAATTTTGAAAAAAATTTCAAAAATTTTGAAAAAAATTTCAAAAAATTTGAAAAAAAAATTTGAAAATTTTGAAAAAAAATTCAAAAATTATGAAAAAAATTTCAAAAATTATGAAAAAAATTTCCAAATATTTGAAAAAAAAAATTTCAAAAAATTTTGAAAAAAATTTGAAAAAATTTCAAAAAATTTGATAAAAATTTCAAAAACTTTGAAAAAAATGTCAAAAAATTTGAAAAAAAATTTCAATAATTTTGGAAAAAATTTCAAAAATTTTGAAAAAAATTTCAAAAAATTTCAAAAATTTTGAAAAAAAATTCAAAAACAAGTGGGTAAGGCTACAGTCGGGCGCCCGACAGTAAGATACCCTTCTCCCAATTTTCTAAATCCGTTACAAACGTGTAACCACACTCATAGTTTCAAACAGAGAATTCTGCATAAATACTTATACTACATATAGCTTACTCGCTCGCACTCACACAGCGACGCGCGTAAAGAGTATAGGGAAACGACGCAACGTCAATGTCGGCGTCAACTGCTCAAAGCAGCGCGCAAGCTGCTGCCCGTACCGAACATTTGTACTGAAAACGTTGACTTGAATAACTTCTGTGTTATTGGTCCGATCGGATTGTAATTTGGAGAATATGTTCATATTGCATTCAGCTTTATACAAATTAATAAAAGAGGGGGACTTGTTTTAATGCGATACAAATGTTTATTTAATAATTAAGGCCGTAGCCAGACAAAGTATGAGTGGTGGTTCGCGACTCCCGAAGGGGACTGATTCTTCTACAATTCTCTTAAGACTACCTCCCAGCTCGCCAGTGGCCGGAGCTATCTGCGTCGCTATGAGCAGAACGCTGACCCCGCGGCTCGTGCAACGTCTTAAGTTACCATCCGGTGTCGCCGGACGACTGACGTTTGCACTTATGATCAGCAATTAAGTTGCTGACCGCCTACTGCTGAGCCTGCAGCCTTAACTTGCACTTATGATCCGCAACTAAGTTGCTGACCGCTTACTGCTGAGCCTGCAGCCTTAACTATCCCCCCCACTTGAAACATGGCCGTCCTCGGCCATGCCCAGGTCGCTCAGCATCTTTTGCACCGAAAGCGTGACTCTATTCCTTTGTCTACGACGGTAGACCCAGGCGATCACCGCAATAATGATGCAGCTGAGGAGGCATGGTAGCGTAGCCAGGTATGGAACAGAGGTGTTGAAAGTTTGGAGCTCCTCTATTCGTTGAAGGTTGTCTTCATTCAATTTTTGTAGGTACGGCAGACTCGCTATATTTTGATGCCGGGTGATGTTGATCCTTGCCGAAACGGCGGGGGCTGGCAGCCGGTCAGGGGTAGCATTATAGTTAACGTACTTGGAACCATTGATGAACGCCACAGTTGCGAATGTAATCAAATGGGTGCCCGTTATGTTTTCGGGTGGGCTCCCATCGATACTCACGGTGGCCCAGTGATCGTTGACCACGAGGATGCCCTCGTCGATAGATGTCACTGCGGCAAGATGGCTGGGACGTGTGGCACAATGTGCGACACTCCCAGACTGGAGACCCTGAGCGCATGAAGCTTCCGCTGCCTCCTTGCAAAATGTGGCAGTGGCGGGGCCCATACAGGAGGTGACGGCAATGATGTGGCCGTTGCACTCCGCTACCACGTTCTCTTCCAGGTGGAGTACAATCCCATCGTGTGCTACTGGGAAGATAGTGATCTTCTTACAAACTAACTTAGGCTTCGGAAAAGATAAAATAAAATGAATTAGCCTATCGCTTCCTAATACCCTAACGCTAGCCACACTCGAGATCTGAGCTAAGCTCAATCCTGTGAAGCCCTCTTGCAATATCGACTGCAAGTCCGTGCTGCCAAAGATAACAGGATTTACCATGTCTATTCTTGCCAGTGTGATTGCTATTATTAGGTTTTCTAGCTCAAGGGCTATTATTCTGTTCCTAGCCAAAAGGGTCTCGTACAGGTGTGGTGCGTTTATGCGCTCTCTACTTGGATCATTTAAAATTGCGTTGACGGTGCGCGTAAGCGCGTTGATCTGATTCTGGAATTTTGAATTTAGAAGTACTTGCTTGTTGTTGGCGTTGATCAGGTCGTGTTCTATCAGTCTCGTTTGCTGTAGGTCGTCGAAGTCCGGGGTTCCCGCCAGAACTTTTAAAGCGGAACCCAAAAGGTTGATGCTCCTCGTCCGTCTGTGGTGCACATGAAGTGTGGCGAGAAGAGTCGTCAGGTGCTCTACGTCGGCTTGTAAGACCTTTTTCATGTACTCCAGAGGAAAAAGCTCTACAAGATTTGCTGTTTCTGATACGAAGGTGTCGTATGCAGTGAGGTTCGTCGTGTGTCGAACAGTCCAAGTCTCATTCCAGATAATGGCGTTACCGTCGATTATTGGTATGTAGTCCGCATGTGAGTAGTCCGTTATCTTAGCATGGGTCAAGGTGGCCAAGGTCAAGGTTGCGAAGAACAAAGTAAACCTAAGGATAGAGGTAGTGCAAAAAGGAAAGAGAATTGTAAAAAAAGCTTATCTTAAGTTGTCTTTGTGGACCACCCTCCCTTTTATTAAGACAGTGGTCCCCATGTCGGCTTCCACCGATTCTTCCAGGAACAACGGGGATAGTTTGTTTCCCAGCCTCCTGTTTGCTTTTACCAGAACTTTTTCCCCTACATTAAAGACTCTGTTTTGGCGTTTCTGGTTATTTCTTTCCAGTTGCTCATTTTGAGCTTTCTCGAGCCTTCTGTTAACCTCAGGAAAATGGTCTTGCGAGGCTCTTAAGAGTTCTGCTGGCTTTCGCCCTGTGACCGAATGGAAAGTCCTGTTATACTCGATAGTCGCGAGAAGAATGGCATCAGAGACATCCTCGATATGTCTCTCAGCTCTTATGCACCTGGCAACTTCTTGCAGGGTGCTGTGGAAACGTTCCACTTGGCCATTTGACGTGCTGTGAAGTGGCGGGCAGTTTATTACCTCTACACCGAAGTGATTTGCCAACAAGGAGCGGATGGTTTCAGAGCTAAACGACGGCTCATTGTCGCAGTAAACACTCTTGACCTCCGGAAAACTATTGACAATTTGCAGTATAGGGGCCTTGATATCAGCAATGGTGCGTGACGCAATGGGCTGGACCAAAGCAAACTTTGAAAACTTATCTACCGCAGTTAGGAAGTATTTTCCTGCCGTAGAGAAAATGTCAATGTGTATCATTTCTCCAATGCCACTGGGAATTGGCGTGGTACCCATTTCTTGTTTTTGAGGGTGCCTGTCATATTTGTTCTTTGCGCAGATTTTGCAGTTTGTTGCAACTTCTGTCGCGATTTTTGACATTTTGGGAAAATAATAATCTAGCAGAACCTGCTTTACGTTCTCTTGTGCGGCTCTATGTGCTCGATTATGTTCAGCGGTCACGATCTCCACTTGCTCTTCCTTATTTGTGACATCCGCGACGAAGCGCTTACAATGCCAGAAGGCGGTAGCCGGGAAAGCCATGACCAAGGGATGCTGAATGCGGGCAAGAACTGGAAGTTCGCAGAAAATGGCATTAGTCACATCCGGTTTTACTACCGACTTGACTGTGTCAATTAATGTGTTCCAATCCTTGAAATCTATGTGGTGGCGTGTCTTTTGGCCAAAGATGATGAACAGCTGCCTAGAAGGGAATGCTGCCTCCCTAATCACTATCTGGTTTCTAAAGCAGTTGAGGGGTTTGTCCGATGACTTAATTACATAAGTGGACGAAAGTTCGCTGTGAACCGTGGCAGCATCGGACGCATTGGAGCTCTGTAAGGCATGCAGGTTCTGGCGTGAGAGTGCGTCAGCAACGAAATTCTCCTTGCCTGGTTTATAGAACACTCTAGCTCCAGTCTCGTCTATGCGCGCCTTCCAGCGCTTTATCTTGGAGTTCGGGTTTCTGTCGGAGACCGCGAAAGTTAGGGGCTGATGATCTGTGAAAATGTTAATATCAGATTTACCGTAAAGGTAGTGACGTAGCGTGTCGAGTGCCCAAACGATGGCAAGAAGTTCTCTTTCGTTTGTAGCATAATTCACCTCAGCGTCCTTTAGAGTGCGTGAAATCATAGTTATAGGTCTATTATTTTGTGATAGCACAGCACCAATGCCAGTGGATGAAGCATCCGTGGTTAGGTCAAATGGCTGGCTGAAATCAGGATAATGGAGGATGACGCTCTCAGATGCCAAGATACTCTTTATTTTTTCGAACGCCTGTAGCTGGTCGTTGCTGAAGGCGATTGGAATATTCTTAGATCTGAAGGTACTAACCTTGCCATTTTCTCCTTTTAGAATGTTGGAGATGGGGCGGGCGATTGATGCAAAATCTTTTATAAAGCATCTGTAGTAGCTTGCCAGGCCCAGGAATGAGCGTACCTCGAAAATATTTTTCGGGGCGGGAAAGTTTTGGATGGCTTTGACCTTTTCGGGGCACGTTCTGGTGCCTTCTCTGGAAACCAAAAAACCAAGAAATTCCACGCTCTCCTTGAACAATTTTGATTTCTCCCTGGCGATCCTCATGTTAGCGTCGTGTAGACTCTTTAGAATGAGATCAATGTCTCGAACGTGGTCTGCCTCATTTGGAGAGAAAATGATTACGTCATCAACGTAAACATAGCAAATTTTACCTATAAATTCCCTTAAGACATCGTCAATGGCTCGCTGGAAAATGCTAGACGCATTCTTCAGGCCGAATGGGAGACGACAGAATTCGTATTTGCCGCCGTTAATGGAAAAGGCGGTTTTTTCTCTGTCTTGTTCTGCCAACATTATCTGGTGGTAACCAGACTTGAGGTCCAAAGTAGAGAAGTATTTTGCCTTACAAAGATTTGTCAAAATCATTGGTATACTGGGCATCGGGTACCTATCAGCAACTGTTTTCGCATTAAGTTTGCGAAAGTCGACGACCAGTCGCTTTTTCCGCGCTCCAGTCGAATCAACACCCTTTTTGTCGACCACCCAAAGGGGATTGTTGTATGGCGACCTCGAGGGTCGAATTATGTTGTTTCTAAGTAACTCCTTGATTTCTGCATTAACGAAATCGAGGGTACTGGCCGGAAGGGGGTGCAATTTGGTATACACTGGCTCATTATCCTCAGTGCGGATGGTGGCAATCACCGCAGTATTGAATGGGAGTAAATCAGCGGGGTCCGCGAAGGCCTGAATTCTACTGTGCATCATCTTTTGAAAGGCGTTTTTCACGCAAGATGGCACGGCGATGTCTTCTACTTTCGTAAAATTCACAGCTTCGCAGGAATGGAAAAGAATCTTTTCAGACCCGCCTTTGTAAGAAATTATCTGTTTTTCGAGGTTAATACTGGCACCTGCTTTTTTTAGCAGATCAAGGCCAATAATGCCGTCGAAGGTCGAAAGTTGAGGGAGGATGAAGAATGGGCTATTGATGCCGAAGAGGTGTAGGTGGCATTTTTGCTTTACGCAGTTGAACCCGTGTATTGACTTAACTCTAAATTGTTTTTCAACAGGCACTACATTTAAGAGGCCTTCTACTGGGCGCACGTAGTTTTTTGCTGCTCCAGTATCTATCAGAAAGGTTAAGGTCTTCCCCGCTATTGTCCGTTGTATAAACGGGAGCAGGGACGCTGTTCTAAAAAATTACAGCCGTCCTCTTCAAAGTCTTCGACGCTTTCCGTATCGACTTCAGCCAGTGCATCGGCTGCCAGTTGATCGTACTCTTCGTCGTTTTCTTGATCATTTGCCTGATCAAGGTGATTGACCCGCTGGCGGCGCTGGTCGGACAACCTTATTGAAGTCATCTGTCGCTTTCCATAATTCGGGCCCGAAGGTTGATTAGGAAGCGGAGCCGAAACGGCGTTTGCCGATTGTGGCCTAGAATAGTTCGTGGGCTGTCTAAACTTGGAGGAAGACGGATCAACATCCATCTTCTCTACCTGGTCACCTTGTCGCCATTGTTGAGGCTGTTGAGTCTGTTGAGGCCGTTGAGGCTGTTGTGGCTGAGCATCTGGCTCACGTGGAAAACGCGGTGGTTTACCAAAACTTCTGGCATTATTGTTAATTGGGCCGTTTCTACTTAAGCCTTGGCGAAGGCTTCTTTCTTCTATGGTTCTAGCAAAGTTTGACGCAAAGGAGTGACGGTCATGGTTGGCCTCTACTTCTAGAGCCATAGCAAGCGCGGTTGGCAAGTCCTCTGGCTTAGAAGAATAGAGCACATCCGTAAGGTTGCGCTTTAGACCAGAAACGAAGGTCCGCAAGGCGTCAGCTCTATATTTTTCATTGGCGTATTGCGCCTGAGCTGGGTTCAGAGACATGATGGCCTTGTTTGTAAGTAGAGTCAGCTTCATCTCTACCTCATCATAGAACTCGACAATGGATAAGTTCCCTTGGCGCAGAACAGATAACTCTTGTTCCAAAACGCCTAGCGAACGCCTGTCGGCATAAGTGCGGTCCAATCTGTCTATGATGGCCTCGAAGTTCAGTGGAGTGTTAAAGTGCGACAGTTTAGCATTTGCTCTGGATTTTACTTTATTACGAATAATCACTACAGCACTATAATGCTGAGAGCTGCCCACAAAGTCTTTGTATAGTTCGTACGCAGCCACGGCAGATTGCCGCCATGACACATACTCTTCCTGATCGCCATGAAACTGCGCGAGGCACTTAACTGCGTCTAGGGACTCCTCGCATGGCACAGTGCGGTCTACTTTAATTGGTTCATATACTTTGGGTTTTGGTATGGCGCAAACGGAATCAAACTGTTCGCGTAATTTGTTCATCTCCCCAATGAAATCCTGCTTCTGAGCAGCCAAAGCAGCATTGACAGCGGCCGCTATTACTTGATTTAAAGTGTTAGGGTCCATATTGTCGCTTTGTGTAGAAATCGACAGCACGTCAAATAAGTTGAGGATGCTATCAAGGTCGGCGTCAGCGTCCGACATACACTGATCAAACAACGCTATTTGCAAATACGGCAGAAAAAGCTAATGGCGCAATTGAATGCAGCCTAAAATGGAATGCGCGTTCAAATGGCAACAAAGTGTCACAAAAACATGCAAACAAAAACAGACTCAAGTTACGTCGCTTAAGGCGTAGCGAGAAAAAGGTATTGTACGATCGCTGCTGTATATCTAGAACATTTAACAATGTACTTGACCTCTTTGGCAAAGATTTGGAATTCAGATAAAGAGCGATTTTAACGGCTGATACTAAAGACTGATATTTAAACCTTATTTATTTAAGAACAACTAAACAAAGACACCGGCAATGATAGAGGTACTAAAGTTTTAAAGGCAACGCACTAGCTTGATTTTGATATTGAAAAGAAAGCTCCACTTACATGGTTTTCTAAAATTAAAGGTGATAACGCCGAGTTGATGGAGTTAGAGTTGAAATCCGCCTGTGACTTCAGGGATGTCTGGTGTTGACTTCCTTCTTGTTTCTGTTGTCTGGTCTTCGCTGCCCAAGCCGACCGCTTGGTGTTCAATTGGGAATATTTATTTCACTTTTCACTAGAGTTTGTTTTTTTTTTCATATGCCCTTACGCACTGAGGCTGGCTTTGCGCACTTACGCACTGGGGCTGGCTTAGTTAATTGTTCACTTTTTTAGCGCGAGTACTTAATCGCGTTGGGCGCCAATTAATAAAAGAGGGGGACTTGTTTTAATGCGATACAAATGTTTATTTAATAATTAAGGCCGTAGCCAGACAAAGTATGAGTGGTGGTTCGCGACTCCCGAAGGGGACTGACTTCTACAATTCTCTTAAGACTACCTCCCAGCTCGCCAGTGGCCGGAGCTATCTGCGTCGCTATGAGCAGAACGCTGACCCCGCGGCTCGTGCAACGTCTTAAGTTACCATCCGGTGTCGCCGGACGACTGACGTTTGCACTTATGATCAGCAATTAAGTTGCTGACCGCCTACTGCTGAGCCTGCAGCCTTAACTTGCACTTATGATCAGCAACTAAGTTGCTGACCGCTTACTGCTGAGCCTGCAG
>JAEIFM010000283.1:0-107109 GCA_018901885.1 Zaprionus kolodkinae | reverse complement strand
GATTCTGCGATCGAACAACCCAACGAAAAACGGTAGGGGAACCAAAAAAGACCAGGCCTCCACCAATTTTCATACGAGAACAAAGTACAAATGCACTTGTAAATAAACTCGTTGCTTTGATTGGTGACAGCAAATTCCACATTATCCCACTTAAAAAAGGAAATATTCATGAAATAAAACTACAGATCCAAACAGAAGCAGACCACCGTATAGTGACTAAATACCTAAATGATGCTGGTAAAAACTACTACACATACCAATTAAAAAGTTGCAAAGGGCTACAGGTAGTACTTAAGGGCATTGAAGCAACAGTGACACCAGCTGAGATAATTGAGGCTCTGAAGGTCAAAAACTTTTCTGCAAAAACAGCTATTAATATTTTAAACAAAGACAAAGTTCCGCAGCCACTATTCAAAATAGAACTCGAACCAGAGCTCCAGGCACTAAAGAAAAACGAAGTGCACCCAATATACAATTTACAGTACTTGCTACATCGGAGGATCACCGTGGAGGAGCCCCACAAACGTATCAATCCAGTTCAATGTACTAATTGCCAAGAATACGGCCACACCAAGGCATACTGCACCCTTAAGTCCGTATGTGTTGTCTGTAGCGAACCTCATACTACCACTAACTGCCCCAAAAAACAAGGACGATAAGTCTGTGAAGAAATGCAGTAACTGCGGGGAAAAACATACTGCAAACTACAGAGGCTGTGTGGTGTACAAAGAATTGAAGAGCCGCCTAAACAAACGTATTGCCACAGCACATACATACAACAAAGTCAATTTCTACTCTCCGCAACCGATTTTTCAACCACCCTAACTGTCCCAAGCACTACTCCAACAATTTCTTTCGCTAGCGCCCTAAAATCCGGACTAGAAGTGCCCGCCCCACCGACAAGAACTGCTCATTCCGAACATACACCGACAAATATCCAACAAACACAACAAAGTGGCATCGAAGCTATGATGCTATCCCTACAGCAAAGCATGAAAGACTTTATGACGTTCATGCAAAATACTTTGCAAGAGCTCATGAAAAACCAAAATATCCTGATTCAACTTCTTGTATCTTCAAAATCCCCATAATGGCTTCCCTACGGATATCTCTGTGGAACGCAAATGGCGTTTCACGGCATACACAAGAGCTCACACAGTTCATTTACGAAAAAACATCGACGTAATGCTACTATCAGAAACGCACCTCACAAATAAAAACAATTTTCATATACCAGGATACTTGTTCTATGGTACAAATCATCCAGATGGTAAAGCTCATGGAGGCACTGGAATACTCATCAGAAATCGCATAAAACACCACCACTTAAACAATTTTGACAAAAACTACTTACAATCTACGTCCATAGCCTTACAACTCAACAATGGTTCAACGACTCTAGCCGCAGTCTACTGCCCACCGCGCT
This sequence comes from Zaprionus kolodkinae, assembly GCA_018901885.1. Classification (NCBI taxonomy): domain Eukaryota; kingdom Metazoa; phylum Arthropoda; class Insecta; order Diptera; family Drosophilidae; genus Zaprionus; species Zaprionus kolodkinae. Next base: position 105,683 of record JAEIFM010000283.1, on the reverse strand, counting down.
TTCAATCTCTGAGGATCAATTCATGGAATTCTTTAACACACTAGGTGACAGGTTCATCGCAGCGGGTGACTATAACGCCAAGCACACCCATTGGGGATCTCGACTTGTGACGCCAAAGGGTAAGCAATTGTACAATCCGCTTACGAAGCCAGAAAACAAGCTAGACTATGTATCCCCGGGTAAGCCTACATACTGGCCAGCAGACCCAAGAAAAATCCCAGACCTGATCGATTTTGCAATTACTAAACATGTCCCCCGCAACATGGTCACCGCCGAAGCACTAGCAGATTTATCATCAGATCACTCACCTGTTTTTCTAAATATGCTTACTCGCCCCCACTTCGTCGACCCACCGTATAGACTCACAAATTTTAGAACAAACTGGCCAAGGTATCAAAAGTATGTCTGTTCACACATGGAACTAACGACGGCATTATCTACAAAGGAGGATATAGACAAGTCAACGGAAACTCTTGGAAATATTTTAGTTTCGGCTGCAAAGGCTTCAACCCCGCCAGTGATGTATGCAAAACCAAACTACATCAAAACTAATCGCGAAATCGAGCGGCTGGTATTAGATGAACGACGCCTACGAAGGAATTGGCAGTCTAATAGATCACCAACTACAAAGCACATGCTTAAAATAGCCACACGCAGGCTTACCAATGCTCTTAAACAAGAGGAAAAAAACAGCCAACGTTCATATATCGAGCAACTCTCTCCCACCAGCACTACTCTGTGGAGAGCTCACAGAAACCTAAAGACTCCAATAGCGCCAATTATGCCACTACGAAGTCCCTCTGGCACCTGGTTTCGAAGTGATGAGGAAAGAGCCAGTGCTTTCGCTGACCATTTACAAAATGTATTCCGACCAAATCCCTCTACCAACACATTTATTCTCCCTCCTTTAATTGCAGCCAATCTAGATCCTCAAGAACCCATTGAATTCCGACCATGTGAATTAGCAAAAGTTATCAAAGAGCAAATGAACCCAAGAAAATCGCCTGGCTACGACCTAATAACTCCAAGAATGCTCATTGAACTCCCAAAGTGTGCTATTCTTCACATCTGCTTGTTGTTCAACGCAATCGCCAAGCTTGGATACTTCCCTCAAAAATGGAAAAAGTCGACCATAGTAATGATTCCAAAGCCAGGAAAAGATAAAACGCAGCCATCATCATATAGACCGATAAGCTTACTAACATGTCTCTCAAAGCTGTTTGAAAAAATGCTACTCCTACGGATTAGCCCTCATCTTAGAATAAACAACACACTTCCAACACATCAATTTGGCTTCAGAGAAAAACATGGAACCATCGAACAGGTCAATCGAATCACGTCAGAAATTCGTACTGCTTTTGAACATCGAGAATACTGCACAGCCATTTTTCTAGACGTCGCGCAGGCATTTGACAGAGTGTGGCTCGATGGACTTTTGTTTAAAAGAATCAAGCTGTTGCCCCAAAACACACATAAGCTACTGAAGTCATACCTATATAACAGAGTGTTTGCAATAAGATGCGATACAAGCACCTCACGCGATTGCGCAATCGAAGCTGGAGTGCCGCAAGGCAGTGTACTGGGTCCAATCTTATACACCCTGTATACGGCGGATTTCCCCACAGACTACAATCTAACAACCTCCACGTTCGCTGATGATACCGCGATACTCAGTCGCTCCAAATGCCCAACAAAAGCTACGGCACTCCTATCCCGACACTTAACATCTGTAGAACGATGGCTTGCCGACTGGAGAATTTCAATAAATGTCCAAAAATGCAAGCAGGTTACCTTTACCTTAAACAAACAAACATGCCCACCACTGGTCTTGAATAACATATGCATTCCACAAGCCGACGAGGTAACATATCTGGGTGTTCATCTGGACAGGCGGCTCACTTGGCGCAAACATATAGAAGCCAAATCGATACATCTTAAACTTAAAGCAAGGAACCTCCACTGGCTCATAAATGCTCGCTCTCCACTTAGTCTGGAGTTCAAAGCTCTTCTATACAACTCCGTCTTAAAACCTATCTGGACTTATGGCTCCGAGCTGTGGGGCAACGCATCCAGAAGTAACATAAACATTATTCAGCGAGCACAGTCAAGAATTCTGAGAACTATCACTGGAGCGCCGTGGTACCTTCGGAACGAAGACATACACAGAGACCTAAAAATCAAATTAGTAATCGAAGTAATCGCTGAGAAAAAAATGAAATATAACGAAAAGCTGACCACCCATACAAATCCCCTCGCAAGAAAACTAATCCGAGTATGCAGTCAAAGCCGGCTGCACCGCAACGACCTCCCAGCCCAGCAATAAACTTATTAGGGCATTAATGAAAAAACTATCACTAAGTGAAAGTTAATTAAGTTAGATTAAGATTTGAACACTTATTGTTAGTCTCTTAACACAAAGGGAAGATTCAATAAATAATAAAAAAAGCAAAAAAAAAAAAAAAAAAAAGCCGTCGAACGCTCACACCAGTAACGGTGCCTGGGTACCCAGAGCTCGCGCACACACAAAGTAACGGTGCCTCGGTACCCAGAGCTCGCGTACAGACAGCACGAGCCAACGGCTTCGCGGCCGATTTTTGGGCAGCGACGCTGCTAGCAGAACCGCAGCAGCCAGGCTAGATCGGCCAAAGGCAGCGGCGACAGGCAAGCAGCGGCGACATGTACGCAGCAGCGGCGACATGTTCGCAGCAGCGAAAAGGGAAGTCGCCTAATTAGGCCACAGGCAGTTGATCCCGAGCAGCCAGAAGAATAGGCAGCAAGTGCTCCCTTTTAAACAGTGCAAAAATAATAAAATAAAAGAGTAGTTCCAAGTCCTGTCGAAGTGCCGGCCCAAGGACCCCAAAGGACGACACAATATGAATCCTGTCGCAGGAGAGTCAAGGTGAGCTAAAGTAAACATAAAACAATGAGAGCGCAGTTAGAGCTAGCGTAAATGGTGCGAAGTAGAAAGTAGGCAGGGACTAATTAAAATAAGGACTAGTGCTTAAAGATAAAAGAAAACCCAGTGAATAAAAGAAACCATGTTAAATATTAACGAAATTTCCCTGCAGTGATTATTTAAAAACAATATACCCGGTGTTACGTTCTTCCCCTCTAGGGTAGGCAAAAGTGACGTGTCCGTGTGTGTGCCGTTGTGAGTGTGTATTAGCAGAGTCGCGCTTTCTGGCATGCCGGCACTCCGCTGGCCAGTAAGCGAGCCTGCGTGTACACACGCATAGTTCGTGTCGTGAGTGGACGTCAGTTGGCGAGTGGGTGCGTGAGCGTGTGCTTCAGCAAGTTGCGGCGTGGTGGAATACACCATCGAGCGACTTGTGGGAGCGCAGGCGAGAGTACCTGCGGTCACAGACATTCTGCACGACCAACGGCCGATCGTGAGTGTCGTGCGTGAAAACGTCAGTTGGCGAGTGGGTGCGTGAGCGTGTGCTTCAGCAAGTTGCGGCGTGGTGGAATCCACCATCGAGCGACTTGTGGGAGCGCAGGCGAGAGTACCTGCGGTCACGGACATTTTTGCACGACCAACGGCCGATCGTGAGTGTCGTGCGTGAAATGTTAGTTGACAAGTGGGTGTGAAACGTGTACCCTAACGAGTTTGCGGCGTCGTGCAATACACCACTGAGCGACTCGTGGGGGTACAAGCAAGAACACCTGCGGTCACGGGCGTTCTGTACGACCACCGATCGACCGTGAAGGGCGCCGTAAGCGAGCGATAGTTGGCAAGCGAGGTGCGAAGGGCGTGCACTTTACCTAGTTGCGTATGGTGGAATACACCAACGAGCGACTTAGGGAGTGCAAGCGAAAAGCACCCGCGGCCACGTGCATTCCCCACGATAGGCCGCCAACTCGGCACGCGACACGTGCCCGTGAGCCTCGAAAGGACCGCGTGGTGGCGGAGACCATTACCACGTGGTTAGCAAACGAGCACACGTACATTATGTGGGTCATGCCCATAGCCGATACCCTGTAAACGACCCATTGAGGTCTGACCTGCTAGTAACCTCTTTACTAAAGTCATAGAAAGTCCTAGTATTTATAAATTTTCTGTAAAGACCCTGGCTAGACTGAGATATGTACCCCAGCCTGAGAAAGCATCCTTACAGTACAGTATTAGCAAGAGCAACTGCAGACAATCAGAATGACATTTAAATGACATTCCTTGCATATCTCCTATATACATATTATACGTATATGTATATCTTCTACATGTATACTTATACTTATACATATACATATGCATTTATATATACATACATTAAATATATCACATTTAAAACAAATTTGTTTCTTTTTTGGTCTTCGGAAGAATCAATTTTTTTTTCTCCATAAATTCTCATTTTCTTTTCTCAAACGTTTCTTTTCTTTTTAATGTTTACAACCATCAATTTAGCAATAATTTAGAAGAATAGAATTACATGATCATGTGCAAAAGATCAAAATTAAAAAAACAAGGAAACTATAAATTAAACTAAGAATGAAATGGAATGAAATAGCGAAACATATAGATGATTCTCGATACAAATTTGATAGATCTTACAAATGCATAAATAAAGATGCAGTACTAATGGTAGAACCATTAAAAAATCATATAGAGATAGTAGTTACAGAATATAATAATACAGTAATTTTAGTAAATAGTTAGTAAAATATACTCACAGCTGAGCAAAGTAAAAAGTGTCAAAGGGTAATAAAATCCCTAAACACAAGATTAACCAATATCAGGAAAAGAAGACATATTCTGATTGACATACCAGAAAGTCTAAATCAACCAGTGGAATTCAATCACGACCAATTCAAAGAACTAGACGAATCTATTCAATCAAGCGACGCTGAATCCGATAGTGATAATGAAACACTAGAAGGAGGCGATCAAATTGAAAGTAAGCCAGAAATAATAATAATGGCGCAGACAGTAATCGATTTTATCAGAGTAGCCACATCTCTGCTACCAGAGTTTGATGGTAAGCACGAAAACTTACAAAGTTTTATAGATGCTCTAGATCTACTAGACACATTAAAAGGCACGCATGAAATAGCAGCGATAAGCCTTATAGAAACTAAACTTAAAGGCCATGCGAGGAATCTTATAAGTAATGAGCAGACAATTGCTGCAATCATTACCCAACTGTCAAGTGCAGTAAAAGGAAAATCGGTAGAAGTTATATCTGCCAAGCTCCTTAATCTTCAACAGAAGAGTAAAATTAGCTGTAAAGGCTATGACGCAAAATTGCTCCATTGATAGAGTAAAACTTATAATGCAAGCATGTACCAGAGAACTGCAACATGCATGCATACACAACACTCAACAAGTCGGAAAGGCTACAGTCACGCGGTGACTGTAAGAGGCCATGGATTTTAAGTTTTTTTATATACCATAAAAAATATATATTGAAATAAAATGTTTAATATAATAAAATCAAAAATTAAAATAACGAAAAAGCCAGAGTCGATAGCATAAGTTAGAACGAGAGAGAGATATGTGAATTTTTGGCGCGTGCCAATATTCGTTACATACACACACAGCAGCGTCAACTGCTTCTTCTTGAATTTAGACGTCCATTAACAATTACACAGACCTGCCTCATGTTTTGTGTATTGCCTCACACGCATATACATATGCATGCTTCGTGTGCATGTATTGTATGCATGCACGCATAAGTAGAGCATGCAAAACATCTTAAAAGGCAAAATGTAACACTTCATATCTAAATTATTAGATAAATATAAATAAATGGCAAATAATTAAAAAATGCGTATTCTTTATAAATATAAATGTAAACAAATATGAAATACAGCACAAAAACAATTAAAATAGCTAAATTCTCTTTTCGCCGTGGGGAATCGAACCCTGGCCGTTTGCATAGGAGTTCGTCATCCTAACAACTAGACCACCGTCACTGCGCTCCGCGCCCGTTAAAATTGCATTTTTAGACCAGTTGCTCAAAAATGTCAAATGTCATGCACAACAATAACACTACTACAAGATTGAATAACCACAAGAAAGCCGAGTGTTATTTATTTATATTTAATAAGATTATTTGTTTAAATTTGATAAATGAAATCAAATTTTATAATGATGAAAAAAAAAAAATAAAATATTAACTTCTAAATGGTGAAATAGTAAAAATAAAAACAAACCGCCTTCCCGAGGGATTGAACCTCCATTCTCTTGTTTGATTGCCTGCTGCTCTACACATTTGACCATCGCCGCTTTGACTCGCTGTGCGGCTAAGTAACTATTTCCTTCTCATAGACACACATAACCATTTTCGCATTAAAAAAGATTGAAAAAAGCACATGGCTGGCAGCAGCTTGCAGGCAAGGCATCAAAAATCTATAGAAAATGTTAACTCACGTAACTTCTACGTTTATTAGCCGATCGGGTTGCAATTTATAGAATAGGTTCACAATGCATTTATCTATATGTATGCCAAAGCATAAAGTTTAGACTTCAATACTTTGCTTAATAATCACAAATTACTGATTTACGGGGGCGGTGGGCGTGGTACCCGAAATTTGAAAACGACGTTTACTGCCTAGGATATACAGTAATCTTCATGCCAAATTTGGAGGGTCTAGCTTTCTTAATAGCTGAGAATCAGACGCTCATACAGACGGACAGACAGACAGACGGACAGACGGACAGACAGACATGGCTAGATCGACTCGGCTAGTGATCCTGAGCAAGAATATATATACTTTATGGGGTCGCAGATGTCTCCTTCTGCCTGTTACCATGTATTTTTTTAAAATCCATGGCCTAAAAATGAATGAGATTTTTGCCACTCGATCTTCATTTTGCACAGATCGCACATAGCACACGCCTCAAGCCGCGCAAGCCTCTAATAGCAAGAGCCTCAGATAGCCGGAGACTCTAAAAGCAAGAGACGCAAAAGGCAGGAGCCTCAAAAGGCAGGAACGTTTTGGCAAAAAAGGCATGTAAGGCAGGAACGTTTTGGCAAAAAAGACAAGAGACGCTTGCCCAAAGGCTCGGTAGGCTCGGTAGGTACAGACAGCAGCATAAGGGTCGGGGCATATAAATTTGTTCGAGAACGTTCGGTTTTCCCGCGTTCGGCGTGTGCTATGTGCGATCTGTGCAAAATGAAGATTGAGTGGCAAAAATCTCATTCATTTTTGAGTGGCTTGTTGTGAATGCATGCATGTTGCAGTTCTCTGGCATGTACATTCACATACATGAATGATGCCATTTCCAAATTCGTAAACAGCTGCACGGAGATAACAGGTCAGAATAACACTGTACTAATTAAGAAAATGTTCCAATTGCCTCAGACGTGTATTCTTTGTTGGACGGCAGCTGGTGGTTGGCCGTTCCTATTAACGGCGGGTAGACTTCAGGATGTAGTAACAGCAGCTGAAGATTATGAAGAATATGGTGGGAAAACGACTCTCCTTATCACTGGCCTAGGGACTCAGCAATAAAAGATATTTAGATTTTTAATGGCAAGTGCCGGAGCAATATATTTTCAGCTTGAGCTGTTGTATGATCAATATAAAACTGAAAGTACAAAATGTGTAAAGTGGAATCTAAAGCTAAAAGAGGAAATGTTTATGCAATGCTTAGAGTCGGCAAGCCGACTCAGCATACCGTCGTTGGTCGCTCTTGTTGAGTGTGCTAATCCCAAAATCTGATGAGTAAGCTTAATTATAGTGAGGGTAGATTAATAACTAATACGAGTGGAGCCAATAAAGTATTGATATCTCTTGTTTGTTAACTACTCCCCATTTAAGATCGTGGACCGTCCTCGGTTACGTTGAATTTGTCAATGGCCTTTTGTACTTCTATCGAGTCTCGTCTTCTTCTTATTACTTGGAAAAGAAGGAGTGAGCCGAATAAAATGACGCTCAGACCTACTCCAATTGCAAACCATATTTTGGATGAACCAGCTATTTTCACTTCCTTTTTGAAGTCTTCAATGATGCGCAAATTTTGGTTGTTCATTCTGTGGAGAAGCGGCAAGCTGAGTACTGGATCATGACCGATGATATTTAAAAGTGATGACCCTGCTATACCCGGTATTTTACGTATGGTTGTGCGATGGTTCACATATTTGGTGCCATTTATGAGGGCAGAGTATTCGATCGTGACGAGATGTGTGCCGTTAGCTAACAGCTCTGGGCCATCGTCTGTGCTGATGCGCGCTGGACTTTCGTTGACGATCATGATGCCTTCATCGATGAGCGTGATAACTTTCAGGTGGCTAGGCTGAGTGTTACAATGGGCAGTGCCTCCTGCGTGGAGTGATCGTGCACAGGTGTCGTGGTGCGCAAGCTTGCAGAAAGTGTCTTGTGTTGTACTGATACATTCGGTGAGAGCTAAAATGTTACTCTCACATTCAGCTAAGGTGTTGTCATCTAGTTGTAAGATTACATGTTGATGTGATACGGGGAAAATTGTAACCTTTTTGCAATTGGACTTAACCCTAGGATAGGATATTAATATGTGGATCATGTTCTCGGACTGAAAGACCTTGATATATGAAGCTTCCATTAAGCTGACTATTGGTGTAAATATCGTTTGTTCAATAAGAGATCTCAAGTCTGAATGATCGAGAATTGTATGGTTGATTATATTTGATTTAGCTAAGGTAATTGTGAGCATTAGATTTTGTATTTCGGTGATTAACATTCTATTTCGGGCTAATAAAGCTTCATATAGATGTGGAGTGTCGACCAAATCGTTCCTTTTTGCTTTAATTATTTTGTGAATTGTATCAGTGAGTTGGTTGATTTGTTCTTCGTCTTTGAATTAATTATTACCTGTCTATTATTTGATTCAATTAATTGGTTTCAGACATTCTGATTTTTTCAAAGTCTGACGCGTCTGGGGTGCCAGCGACAACCTTGAGGTCTGTTCCCAAAAAATCTAAGCTCCTAGCGATTCTATGGTGTATGGTCAGCGTGGATAGTAAGCCCCTTATGTGATCTATATCTACATCTAATAATTTTCGCATATGCGACAGAGGAAATAATTCAGACATTTTTTCGGTTTCGTCTATTATACTTTTAAAATCGGACAAGTTACTAGTATGCTTCAAAAATTCGCGTTGCTCAAAAACCAAAACATTTCCGTCTATTACGGGTATGTAGTTGGCATGGGAAAAATCGGTAATCCGTTCATGTGCTATTGCTAGCGTGTAAAAGATTATGATCATAAGCCTGCAATGAAGGAATAGTAATGGATAAGTTTGTGTTTAAGCTTACTTATGATTAGCCTATTGAATGTCCGAGTTTACCTAAGGTTGTCCTTATGGACCACCCTCCCCTTTATGAGTACCGACGTTCCCAGGTCGGCCTGTATCCTCTCCTCAGTGCACAACGGGGTCAGTTTGTTGCCTAGTCTTTTATTGTTTTTCAAAAAAACTCTTTCTCCCACCTCAAAAACCCTATTTTGTCGCGATGGGTTGCATCTGTCGAGGTTGTCCTGTTGGGCCTTTGTTAGTCTATCCTGTATGGTCTGGCGTAATTCAGTTAGTATTGCGTGGACGATTTCTATGGGAGTTTTGTCTGTGACTGAGTGTATCGTTTTATTGTATTCACCCGTTGCCCATAGAATTAACTTTACCGTTTCGTTGATCTTTTTATCTATCTTTAGGCACCTCGCGATTTCTGCTAGGGTGCTGTGGAACCGTTCAACTTGACCGTTTGAAGAACTGTGGAGTGGGGGCGCGTTTTCGACATCTATATTGTAGTTGTTTTTAAGCAATGATGTGATTGTCTCTGAGTTGAAGGCGGCTTCATTGTCGCAGTATATGGTCTTAATGTTTGGGAAAATATTAACCAATTGAATTATTGGATTTATAACGTCGACTATTGTTCTGGACGCCACGGGTTGCGTAATGGCAAATTTTGAAAATTTATCGACGCATGTTAAAAACAACTTTTTGTCAGTTGAGAATATATCAATATGCAATCTTTCCCCAATATAGGTCGGTATTGGTGTTTTCCCAAGTTCTTGTTTCTTGGGGTGTCTGTTATACTTGGCTGTGGAGCAAACTTTGCAGTTTGCAACTACTTCGGAAGCCAGTTTGTTTATTTTCGGAAAGAAGTAGTCGCGAAGAATTTGTTTGACGTTTTCTTGTGCGGGTCGATGCGCACGGTTATGTTCGGTAGTAATGATCTCCAACTGCTGGTTCTTGTCAGTTATGTGTGTCACGAAATTTTTGCAGTGCCAGAACTTGGTTCTCGGAAAATGTGATACAAGTTCGTTTTGAAAACGAGCTAATGTTGGTAAATCGCAATATATTGCGTTTACAACGTCTGGGTTTACGATGTCTTTGAGTATTTCAAATACGGCGTTTTTGTCAGTGAAGTTAACTAAATGACGAATTTTGCTGCCGAATAATATTATACATTGTTTCAAGAAGAAACATGATTCTTCCAAAAAATTTGGTTTCTGAAACAATTGACTGGTTTGTCAGTGGATTCGACCGTGTAGGTCAATGATAATTCGCAGCGAATTATTGCAGCGTCAGATTGCGGTTGGTCTTGTAATTTGTTAATAGTATCTTGTCGAGATAATGCGTCTGCTACTACATTTTCTTTTCCTGGTTTGTAGAAAATCTTAGCATTGTGCTCATCAATGTAGGCTTTCCACCTTTTTATTTTCGCATTTGTGTTTCTGTCCGATACTGCAAAGGTGAGCGGTTGGTGGTCGGTAAAGATGTTAATTTGTTTTGTCCCGTACAAAAAATTTTGTAATTTACCCAAAGCCCACACTATCGCTAGCAATTCCCTTTCATTTGTGGCATAGTGTAATTCAGCCTGTTTTAGTGTTCGGGAAATCATACTGATTGGTCTGTTGGCTGATGCATCAGTGGTTACGTCGAATGGTTTTTTGAAATCTGGGTATATAAGTAGGACATCTTCTGATGCCAAAATATTCCGCAGACATTCAAATGCGTTGCGCTGAGTTTCGTTAAATTCAACTGCAACTTTCCTTGACATATGTTTACTTACTGAGCCGTTTTCACCCTTTAGTATGTCTGTCAGAGGTCTTGCTATTGAGGCGAAATTTTTGACAAATCTTCTGTAGTAGCTCGCCAAGCCTAAAAATGATCTCAAACTGAACAAGTTCTTGGGTTCGACGTACTCTTTTAGGGCTTTAACCTTTTCTGGGTCTGTTCTCGCTCCCCCTCTGGTAACTATAAATCCGAGGTACTCTATGCTATCCCTGAAAAATTTTGTTTTTTCTTGGGATACTCTTATGTTAGCGTCAATCAAGCATTTTAAAATCATTTCAATATGTCAGAGTAAAACTGTACTCTATTATCGTCGAGGTGCAAATAACAATTATAGAAGAGGTCGAGGTAATAATCGTGGCAGAAATGACAACCACAACAATTACAATTACAACCGAAATAACAATAGTAACAACTATAACAATCATGGAGGAAGACGAGGCCAAAACCAAGGTAGAGGCCGAGGTAACTCCAACCAGGGCAATAATCGTCACAATGTGAGAATGACACAAGATGTGTCGGAAAACTCACAAAACCCTTTAGGAAACAATCAATAAATGCTAAAGTTCATTCCATCAATTACAGTCTTAATATATTTCGTAACTTTCTACAACCATTCAACTCAAAACAATTTAACATTTCTCATTGATACTGGTGCAGATATTTCACTTTTAAAAGTAAATTCAGATAAATTTAAAATTCAGAATAAAAAAAAAATAAACATCCAAGGCATAGGCCAAGGTATAATTAAATCTCAAGGAACAACCTTCATAGAACTTCAATCAACAAAATATATTATTCCATACGAATTTCATTTGGTAGACTCAAACTTTTCAATACCATGCGATGGAATAATAGGCATTGATTTAAAAAAAAATTTAATTGCCAACCTGATTTCAAACCAAGTGAAGACTGGTTTATAATTAGACCCCAAAATTTAAATTATCCAATATTTGTTCCAATAACATATAGCGCTGGCAACAATACAATTCTTCTGCCAGCCAGATCACAAGTAATTCGGAAAATAGATATTGATATTGTAGACGACTACATATTTATTCCTAATCAGGAAATACAACATGGAATTTATATTGCAAATACAATAGCAGCATCCAAACATGTATACATTCGACTTCTTAATACAACTAATTCCGACCAAATGGTCAAGGTAAACAAAGTCACATATGAAAACCTTAAAGACTATGACATCCATAGCACTAACCTAGAAGACAGAAACGAAAAAGTACTTTCATTACTAAAGAAAAATTTTCCAGAACAATTTAAGAATCAATTGACTGAATTATGCACAAAGTATAGTGATGTGTTCGGATTGGAAACTGAACAAATATCAACAAATAATTTATATAAACAAACATTAAGACTTAAAGATGATGAACCCATTTATATAAAGAACTACAGAAGCCCGCATAGCCATATTGAAGAAATTAAAGAACAAGTAGAGAAATTAATTAACGACAAAATTGTAGAACCGTCTGTATCTGAATATAACAGCCCACTCTTGCTAGTTCCGAAAAAATCATTACCAAATTCAGAACAAACGAAATGGCGATTAGTAATCGACTATTGTCAAATTAATGAAAAACTTCATTCTGATAAATTCCCACTCCCTAGAATTGATGATATTTTGAATCAACTAGGTCGAGCTAAATACTTTTCATGCCTTGACTTGATGTCAGGTTTCCATCAGATAGAACTTGAAGAAAACTCAAGAAACATAACATAACATGAGCAATGGCTCATATCGCTTTTACCTTTTGGTCTGAAAATAGCACCAAATTCATTTCAGAGAATGATGACTATGTCGGAGCATACTTTTGCATGTGTTAGTGTATGGGTATGCTTTTAGTGTATTTCATCAGAGTAGTATTTCACCATAATGGAAATATTGCATCAGCCTCTATTTGCGCAGCTATTGGTCGTCTGTATTTTGTAGTTTTGGGAAGAACCGTTTTAGCGCGACGCCAGCGTGTTGTCGCTGACGCCGAGTGTGGTTCGATGGTAAGCACGTAGAAGAAGTGTACGACACAAGGCAGTTGTGCGTAGTACTTCAGTGCGGTCGAAACTCACTGCGCTACCAATATGGAAAATAATAATGAAACTGCGACATCAGAAGTGGGATAGGGCTCGCTACCTGATATGTCTAGTGGGCCATGGCGGATTTTAATGGAAATGCAAAATAAAAATTTTATCGAGCTTGTTAAAACACTGCAAACAACGGCATCCGAAACAACAAATAAAAATCCGGTAGTGCTACCCAAATTCAACGCAGACGTTGTTGGCGTCGATGCAACGGCGTGGTGCTCTACAGTTGACATCATTTTGGCAGAAAACACCATAAAAGGCAGCGCGTTGGTGATGGCTTTGAGTGCAGCGATGGAAGGTAGTGCTTCGCAGTGGCTTGCTCAAATTTGTTATCCTGGCATAACTTGGGCCGAATTTAAAGAACTTTTCGTTCAGCGTTTTGCCAGTGCGGAAACTCCAGCGGCTATGTTTTTGGCAATGCTGGCAGATTGTCCGACTGACGGTGAATGCCTTTCCAATTATGCTAGTCGCATGATGACGTCTCTTATTACGAAATGGCATGATATGGAGGAAATTGGAGGAAATTGCAGCTTCTGTAACGCTTGCTAAGATGGCACATGTGGATAGCAGATTGCAGCGATTGACATTTACTTCAAATGTACGGACCAGAAGTGAATTGCAAACGGAACTTAAAGCATTTACTTTCAACAAAAGGAAGAAAACTCTGCAAGAAGAAGCGGCTCCGTCTGAAATAAAGCGTCATAAACTGTCAACAATAAGAACGAACAACAAGATGATCGAATGCAGAACTAAACAGCAGCAAAATTTTTCATCTCGTACTAAGGACAGCAACGACAGAAGCGCAGTTGGTCACCATCAAAAATCGGATGTAACCTGTTTTAATTGTGGTGAACGTGGCCATATTTCAACATATTGCAGTAAACCGAAGAAAGAAAAAGGCACGCATCAGGTGAAAAGGGCGGAACTGTGTGAAGTTGTTGAACCCAAGGGCGAGATGGTTCATCAGTGCGAGACATTTCCAATAACTTTTGACTCTGGAGCGGAATGTTCTTTAATTAAACAAAAGCTAAGTAACAAATTTGTTGGTAAAAGAATTAACAATGTAGTGCTGTTGAAAGGTATTGGCAATGGTAGTACTTGTAGCACATTGCAAATACTTAGCAACGTAAAAATTAACAACTATTGCATTGAGATATTGTTTCATGTTTTGGACGATGAGCATTTAAGAAATGATATCATTATTGGTCGAGAAGTGTTGTTTGCAGGATTTAATGTAGTAGTATCACCTGGCCAATTTGAAATTGTCAGACCAAAAACTGTAAATTATTGTTCAAATGATGAAAACTTTGTGAGCTAAATACTGATCTTGTTGGTGAAGATATGAACAAATTAAAGAGTTTAATGGGAAAATACTCAAAATCTTTTATTAACTGAATTCCTTTGTCTAGAGTTAGCGCAGGGGAAATGAAAATTAAATTGGTAGACCCAAATAAAATTGTTCAAAGGAGACCATATAGGCTTAGTCCGAATGAAAGGGAATTAGTGCGTGAGAAAATTAAGGAGCTATTGGAGTGCAAGATTATAAAACCGAGCTGCTCACCCTATGCGAGTCCCATAATGTTAGTTAACAAAAAGGACGGTTCTCACCGTTTATGCGTTGATTACCGAGAATTAAATGCAAATACGGTCTCAGATAGATATCCTTTGCCTCTTATATCAGATCAGATAGCTAGACTTCATGGAGCGAAATATTTTACATGCTTAGACATGGCAAGTGGATACTACCAAATTCCCTTGCATGCAGATTCGGTAGAGTGTACAGCTTTTGTCACCCCAGATGGGCAATACGAATTTTTGGCAATGCCGTTTGGGCTCAAAAACGCTCCTTCCGTTTTTCAGCGTACAGTGATGCAAGCACTTGGAGATCTTGCAAATACATTTGTTGTCGTATATATGGATGACGTAATGGTGGCTGCTTCAACAAAAAGTGAGGCCTTAGAAAGGTTACAGATTACTCTTGATTGTCTCACCAAGGCTGGATTTGCATTTAATTTAAAAAAATGTTATTTTCTTAAGTCAACAGTTCAATATTTGGGATACGAAGTGAGTGCAGGTGAAATTCGTCCAAACTCGTTAAAAATTGCAGCGTTAACTGCTTTACCACCCCCCTCAGTCGGTCTCTTCTTTACGACAATTTATAGGATTAGCTTCTTATTTTAGACAATTTATACAGGGATTTTCTTGCTTTATGAAGCCGCTATATCTTTTGACTTCGGATAGGGGTGAATTTGTTTGGAATGCAGAGCATGAACAAATTAGACAAAGGATTATCTCTATCCTTACACAAAAGCCAGTTTTAGTAATATTCGACCCGCGACACCCAATAGAGTTGCATACAGATGCAAGTTCTCGTGGATACGGTGCCATCTTATTACACAAAATCAATAAAAGGCCGTCGAATATTTTAGTAAGGCTGCTTCACCTGTTGAGTCACGATACCATTCTTATGAATTGGAGACTCTTGCCGTTGTTTTGGCTATAAAACATTTTCGGCATTATTTACTGGGTAGAAATTTTGTTGTCTTTACTGACTGTAACTCTCTTAAAGCATCAAGGACCAAACTTGACCTATCTCCCAGGGTACAACGATGGTGGGCTTATTTACAGTCGTTTACATTTGACTTGCAATATAGAGAAGGTAAACGAATGGCACATGTTGACTTCTTTTCGAGAAATTTGACTTCAGCTGATGTAATTGCTACAAAGTGCAAGATTCCTGAAAAAAGAGTTAATCTAGCAGAAATATCCAGTAATTGGCTTTTGGCTAAACAGCGTCAGGATTCCGAAATAGTTGATATCGTAAATAAATTGAAAGATTATTCTCTTCCTGAGGATGTTGCAAAAACTTATGAATTGAGAAGCGGAATATTATATCGGAAAATTCAGCGAAACGGTAGAACCCGTTCCTTATCAATTGTTCCAAGATCATTTAGATGGTCTGTTATAAACCAAATTCATGAGACAGTAATGAAGAAATGGAAAATGAAACTGTTGAAAGAGACAGTAATGAAGAAATGGAAAATGAAACTGTTGAAAGAGACAGTAATGAAGAAATGGAAAATGAAACTGTTGAAAGAGACAGTAATGAAGAAATGGAAAATGAAACTGTTGAAAGAGACAGTAATGAAATGGTTAAAATATAAGTTTTAGCAAGTGACGCTACGGAGGCCTGAAGGGCTTATAATGAATGCTTATAATGTAAGCACAAGTGCAAAACAATTGTTTTGATCATGGCGTGTGGCGCATTAGATATTGTAATGAAATGATTGAATTATGTTAAAATGTTTGTATTACTCTAAGAATGATATTGAAATGTAAAATTTAATTTGCTAATGTAAGTGTGATTTGAAAATGGTTTTGCTGAATTAAAGTTGTAAAGAACAAAGCATTGTTGGTAATATTTCACGAGGTCGTGTAATGGTCAGGATGGCCGTGTCGGAGCATACTTTTGCATGTGTTAGTGTATGGGTATGCTTTTAGAGTATTTCATCAGAGTAGTATTTCACCATAATGGAAATATAGCATCAGCCTCTATTTGCGCAGCTATTGGTCGTCTGTATTTTGTAGTTTTGGGAAGAACCGTTTTAGCGCGGCGCCAGCGTGTTGTCGCTGACGCCGAGTGTGGTTCGATGGTAAGCACGTAGAAGAAGTGTACGACACAAGGCAGTTGTGCGTAGTACTTCAGTGCGGTCGAAACTCACTGCGCTACCAATATGGAAAATAATAATGAAACTGCGACAACTATATCATTCTCCGGTTTAGAACCTTCTCAGGCATTTCTTTATATGGATGACTTAATGGTGATAGGATGTTCCGAAAAACACATGATTAAAAACTTAACTGATGTTTTTAATGTATGTAGGAAATATAATCTAAAGCTGCATCCGGAAAAATGTTCATTTTTCATGCATGAAGTGACATTCCTTAGTCACAAATGCACAGACAAAGGAGTATTGCCAGATGACAAGAAAAATGACTTCATCAAAAATTATCCTGTTCCTCATGCCGCGGACAGCGCAAGACGACGTGTAGCATTCTGCAACTATTATCGTCGATTTATAAAGAACTTCGCCGATTATTCACGGCACATAACTCGATTATGTAAAAAGAATCTCCCTTTTGAATGGTCAAGCGAATGTCAAAACGCATTCGAACACCTTAAAGAACAACTTATGCACCCCACATTATTACAATATCCTGATTTTCGCAAAGAATTTTGCATTATAACGGATGCTAGTAAACAAGCTTGCGGAGCGGTTCTTACCCAGAACCGAGACGGGATTCAGCTCCCAATAGCTTATGCATCACGTTCATTTACAAAAGGGGAAAGCAATAAGAGTACTACGGAACAAGAATTAGCTGCAATTCACTGGGCCATTACCCATTTTAGACCATATATTTATAGCAAACATTTCACTATTAAAACAGACCACAGACCATTGACATATCTATTTTCTATGACTAGTCCCAGTTCTAAATTAACTCGCATGCGGTTAGAGCTTGAAGAATACGACTTCACTGTAGAATACTTAAAGGGTAAAGATAATTTCGTAGCAGACGCACTTTCGCGTATAAATATAAACGAACTCAAAGACATGCAACAAAGTCACTACCTGGTAACAAAGTAGACATGATAAAAACTGTACAGTAACAAATGATGATGAACTATTGCCTAGGCAAAGTATCCAAAATGTATCTAAGCCCAACGTACACGAAGTCATAACAAATGATGAAGTACGAAAATTAGTGACCTTGCGAATAACTAAATCTATTTGTTTACTAAAACGAGGAAATAAAGTAATTGCAAGAATTGATGTTGACGATTTATATACCAATGGAATTCTAGATTTAGATCAGTTCTTCCAAAGGCTTGAAATGCAAGCCGGTGTACTAAAAATCAAACAACTCAAATTGGCACCGAGTGAAAAAATCTTTGAATCCATTTCAATAAATACTTTCAAACAAATGTGCAACAAGAAATTGAAATCTTTGAGAGTAGCGCTACTCCAGCCGGTGACCATTATACAAAACAAGTCGGAAAGGCTACAGTCACGCGGTGACTGTAAGAGGCCATGGATTTTAAGTTTTTTTTATATACCATAAAAAATATATATTGAAATATAATGTTTAATATAATAAAATCAAAAATTAAAATAACGAAAAAGCCAGAGTCGATAGCATAAGTTAGAACGAGAGAGAGAGATATGTGAATTTTTGGCGCGTGCCAATATTCGTTACATACACACACAGCAGCGTCAACTGCTTCTTCTTGAATTTAGACGTCCATTAACAATTACACAGACCTGCCTCATGTTTTGTGTATTGCCTCACACGCATATACATATGCATGCTTCGCGTGCATGTATTGTATGCATGCACGCATAAGTACAGCATGCAAAACATCTTAAAAGGCAAAATGTAACACTTCATATCTAAATTATTAGATAAATATAAATAAATGGCAAATAATTAAAAAATGCATATTCTTTATAAATATAAATGTAAACAAATATGAAATACAGCACAAAAACAATTAAAATAGCTAAATTCTCTTTTCGCCGTGGGGAATCGAACCCTGGCCGTTTGCATAGGAGTTCGTCATCCTAACAACTAGACCACCGTCACTGCGCTCCGCGCCCGTTAAAATTGCATTTTTAGACCAGTTGCTCAAAAATGTCAAATGTCATGCACAACAATAACACTACTACAAGATTGAATAACCACAAGAAAGCCGAGTGTTATTTATTTATATTTAATAAGATTATTTGTTTAAATTTGATAAATGAAATTAAATTTTATAATGATGAAAAAAAAAATAAAATAAAATATTAACTTCTAAATGGTGAAATAGTAAAAATAAAAACAAACCGCCTTCCCGAGGGATTGAACCTCCATTCTTTTGTTTGATTGCCTGCTGCTCTACACATTTGACCATCGCCGCTTTGACTCGCTGTGCGGCTAAGTAACTATTTCCTTCTCATAGACACACATAACCATTTTCGCATTAAAAAGATTGAAAAAGCACATGGCTGGCAGCAGCTTGCAGGCAAGGCATCAAAAATCTATAGAAAATGTTAACTCACGTAACTTCTACGTTTATTAGCCGATCGGGTTGCAATTTATAGAATAGGTTCACAATGCATTTATCTATATGTATGCCAAAGCATAAAGTTTAGACTTCAATACTTTGCTTAATAATCACAAATTACTGATTTACGGGGGCGGTGGGCATGGTACCCGAAATTTGAAAACGACGTTTACTGCCTAGGATATACAGTAATCTTCATGCCAAATTTGGAGGGTCTAGCTTTCTTAATAGCTGAGAATCAGACGCTCATACAGACGGACAGACAGACAGACGGACAGACAGACATGGCTAGATCGACTCGGCTAGTGATCCTGAGCAAGAATATATATACTTTATGGGTTCGCAGATGTCTCCTTCTGCCTGTTACGCACATTCCGACAAACCTAATAGACCATGTATTTTTTTAAAATCCATGGCCTAATGAAAAAGAGATACAATCATTACTGTCTACATTCCATGATGATCCAATTCAAGGAGGTCATACAGGCATTACAAGAACACTAGCGAAAATTAAAAGACACTACTATTTCAAAAATATGAGCCGACACATAAAAGAGTACATACGTAGATGTCACAAATGCCAAATGTCAAAAACAATCTGTAGAAAAACAAGTGGGTAAGGCTACAGTCGGGCGCCCGACAGTAAGATACCCTTCTCCCAATTTTCTAAATCCGTTACAAACGTGTAACCACTTTCATAGTTTCAAACAGAGAATTCTGCATAAGTACTTCTACTACATATAGCTTACTCGCTCGCACTCACACAGCGACGCGCGTAATGAGTAAAGCGACACGACGCAACGTCGACGTCGGCGTCACCTGTTCAAAGCAGCGCGTCGGCTGCTGCCCGTTCGGAACATTTGTACTGAAAACGTTGACTTGAATAACTTCAGTGTTATTGGTCCGATCGGATTGTAATTTGGAGAATATATTTATATTGCATTTAGCTTTATACATACCAAAGCAGAGCGATTTACGGGGGCGGTGGGCGTGGCATCAAACATTGATATAAACTTGATCTGCCTATGGCTTATAGGAACCTTCATGCCAAATTTGGTATCTCTAGCTCTTTTAATAGCTGAGATCTATTGTCTCATACAGACGGACAGACAGACGGACATGTCTCAATCGACTCGGCTAGTGATCCTGAGCAAGAATATATATACTTTATGGGGTCTGCCACGCCTCCTTATGCCTGTTACATACATTTTGCACAAAGTTAGTATACCCTTTTTTGACCATTTTCAATGGTCGAAGGGTATAAAAATGTGTTAATATTATTAACATGTTTATCAAGGGCTCGTTGAATCATACTCTTACCTTTTAAAGAATGTTTTTCCCGTAAGAGATTCTCCTACATTGCTGAGAGGTCCAGAACCATTTTCTCAAGATTTTTTGCAGATTGAGAGCAGTCACAGCACTAAGATGGATGTTCTGAAATGTTAGCTTTAATTATTTTATGTCTGCTAAAGGTTTAAAGATATAAATATATTTTCGTACTTACGTGTGGAAGAAAACTCCAGTCGCCTAATTTTTCTATTTGGACTGTCCAATATATTTTGGTAAATTTGTATTTGAATAATGACTAACCTTAGACTTGTGAATTAAAAGAACGGCAATATATTTAATATTCAATATGGTGAAGTAAAGTATTATCGAAGAATTTTGGTAAGGGATAACGACCACCTTACAAATTAATTGACTTATGTGAAAATTTGCAATTATTGGTGAGGGTTCAGCATCTGCGACGTAAATACCGATGTCACAAGAGTCTGGGTATAAAAATTCTGCAAGTTTGTAAATCGCCTTGCTTTAAATTGTCTTGCATAATAGATGTAATTACTATTGGAATATCTTCTTCAATATAGCAGTAATTATTGGGTTCTTTTTGCGTTAATGTAGCTCCTTTAAATAATAAATATATTTTTTTTTACTTTCAACAGCATTAGATGAAGGTATAAGGATGAATATACCTTTTCGTCTATTCTCCTTCGAATTTGCTGTATAATTTTTGATGGCTTTCGGACGTAACTTTTCACACGTTGTAAATAATTCTCAAAAGCATATGCAGAGCCTTTAACTGGATCGCCAATCTGCACCACAGTTTTTTGAACATGAAGTGAATGTGGTGGCGGCAAAGGCTTCTTCTGGAATCGGGGGTGTTTTTGGCTGAAATAAAAACTTGAACCGACGCGGAAAACTATTTGAAAAAAAGAGGCAATTCGGGGCGCGTCTGTTCAATTCACTTGTATTTCTTCATCTGGTTTCATGTAAATTTACACTGTAATCTTAAGTCTAACTTAGCATTACTTCGGATAAAAGAGCGCGAGAGCTTTTGGTGACTCTCGCACTGTTTACGCCGCAACGCTGCCTACTTTTAGGCGGGTACGTTTCGACGTAAACATCCCGCCCCCTTGCAATACTATTGCAAATAGCTGGGGCCGGGATCTTTTTGGAGGCCGCTGGAGGGGCTTGATGGGCGCTGGCGGACTACGTCTTAAAGACACCGGATAATACCCAGCCAAACAGAGTGTTCTGGGCCAACGGCAAACCACCGTGGGATGGAACCAGCCCTGGGAGGAGTACGTCTCCATAGACGTCGGCCCCCAGAACGATGGATACTCTGCTTGGCACATGGCATCGAGTGTCCGCTAGCGTGATGCCCGGATAGCTGCTTTGGAGCTCCTTGTTCACCTTTTGTGCCGGAGTCCTGATCTGCACATCTTCCATCTTTAGAGTCACTGTGATGGAGAACTCTGGCGAGGCCCTCGACCTGAACAGGGCTCGGCAAAACCCATTTTCGGCGGAAAGGCCAAAAGCCTTTGCCAATGAGGTGGGCATGCGGCTGTGTGGGCTGCACGCGTCCAACAGCACACGCACCTCGAAGATCTTGCCGGCCATGTCCAGGTTGACTATGGCGGTCGGCATCATGCTGATCGCCACAGATGGGGACGTCGCCAGGGACTCCAAAGGTGGAAGAGGCGTCACGGATGGCAAGGTTGCCTGTTTCTCTTGCCTCTCGGGTTGGGAGGTGATTGGAAGGTGGAGAAGCGTGTGGTGGCCCTCGCCGCATGTACGACAGGTGCCTCCACTGCGACATGAACCCTTCGAGTGTTCATGGGCGAGGCAGTTCGGGCAGTATTTGTTGATTAACACTGCCCGAAGACGCTTCTCCGCAGCCAGACGCAGGAATCTCTGGCACTTCTTTAGGGCGTGGACTCCTCTGCATACGCGGCATCTGAAGGAGTTTACCCCTTTGGGTTTCGCTGGTGTGTGTGCCTTTGGTGGTGCCATCTTACTAATCTGGAAAGGAGAAGGTGGATATATGGATTAGTATTTGGAGAACATATATCCACTGATGGACAACACAAGGTTAGGAGGGTGTCTGGACTGTGTCCTCTACGGGAAGGAGGACTACTTTTACGGTGGGCCTTTTGATGACGCCACGGGTGGTGAGGATATCCACCACGCGGACAATGTCATCAGCGCCAGGGTAAACGGCTTGGATGCGGCCCAGACGCCATTCGTTGACTGGTAGGTTGTCTTCTTTGACAACCACCATATCGCCGACTTGGAGGTTTCGCGTTGGAAGTTGCCATTTGGAGCGTTTGTGCAACTCTTTGAGGTATTCCTCTTTCCAACGAAAACAAAACTGTTGATGCAGAGCCTTGAGTCGTTGCCATCGATTGATGATGTATACAGCGTCTTCTTGGATTTCAGGCTCTGCGATGGACATGAGCGGACCGCCGATTAGAAAATGGCCGGGAGTTAAGGCTAAAAGATCGGTGGGGCTCTCAGACATTGGAGAGATTGGCCTGGAATTAAGGCACGCTTCGACCTTGCAAAGGAGTGTGGATAGTTCTTCGAACGTATATTTTAGTGAGGAAGTGGACTTGTAGAAGAGCGTTTAAAAGCTCTTTACTCCAGCTTCCCATAAGCCACCCATGTGCGGCGCGCTGGGAGGATTGAAGTGCCATGCGAGGTTTTGATGGCTGTATTTGGTGGATATATCAGCCTTCACTGCCTTCATAAACTCTGTTGACAGGACTTTGGAGGCTCCGACGAACGTCTTTCCGTTGTCGGAGTATACATTGTGGGGGCAGCCGCGTCTCGCGACGAAACGTGCGAAGGCTGCGAGAAACTTCTCGGTTGTTAGATCCGAGGTTGCTTCTAAATGTATGGCCCAGCACAAAGGCACACGAAGACACATACATAGCCCTTGGTTATGAGGCAGGCTCGACCAGTGAAATTTTTTATATCAAAAGGACCCGCGAAGTCGAGTCCCGTGTGAGTAAAAGGTCGAGAAAAGGAGACTCTCGCAGAGGGCAAAGTACCCATGAGTTGAGTTTGCAATTTTTTGCGTTGGAGAATGCAAACTCGACAGGAATTGATAGTGGCTTTCACTAAAGTTCGGAGTTTCGGAATCCAGTAGCGTGATCTTATTAGGCGCATCATTAATTGATTTCCACCATGGAGGGAGATACGATGTGTAAACCGGACGAGGAGATGTGAGAAGGTACATGAGTACGGAAGGATGATCGGGTGCCGTTCATCATAGCTTAAAGAAGCGGATGTTCTCACACGACCGCATGATCTCATAACTCCGCTGGCGTCAATAAATGGATTCAAATTAATGATGTCACTACTCTTTGCAATCTGTTCTTTGTTCAACAGACAGTTGTACTCTTTCTGGAATTGAGTACGTTGGGTGTTCCGAATGAGCAAATCTTGGACTTTGGAGAGTTCAGAGCTGCTGGCATCTGGAGAGAGCACAAGATCAGGCTTGCGACACCTTTGTATAAAACGGTATACGTAAGTCATCACCCGCAGTGCTCTGTCGAGCTCGGAAAATCTCTCCAAGATGCACTCGGATGAAGGAGGCAACTTAGTTAAGTTGCATTTAACAGGACGAAGCTCTTCGTCTGTTTCATGAGTGATATTGATCGCAACAGGCCATTCTTCTGCTGGAAGGATCAGCCAATCGGGTCCATGCCACCAGAGACTGTTGCCAATGAGGTCCTCTGACGAGACACCTCTACTGGCCAGATCGGCAGAGTTGTGCTCAGATCTGACGTGGGACCATTTGCCTGAACTCGTGAGCTGAGTTATCTTAGCTACTCTGTTAGCCACGAATGTCGTCCATTGACATGGAAGCTTATTAAGCCAGGCTAGCACAATGGTGGAATCAGTCCAATAGTACTCTTCGTAGCTATTGACTGGAAGCTGAGGGAGGAGTGTTGCTGATAACTCGGCGAGCAGTAATGCGCCGCAGAGTTCTAATCGAGGCAAGGAGATGGTCTTTACAGGAGCTACTCTGGTCTTGGCAACAAGGAGATGGCTGGAAACTTTGTGTTGGATCTCAACACGGATGTAAATAGCTGCTCCGTAGGCGCGCTGAGATGCGTCGCAGAAACCATGGATTTGGAGCTTAGCTAAGGGTGTATATTGGACCCATCTTGGGATCCGAATCCTATGGAGGGATGAGTAGCTGGATAGGAAATCCTGCCAGCGTTGCTTCAGATCTTGTGGCAACGCTTCATCCCATCCAAGATTTTGCAGCCATATCTCCTGCATGAAAATTTTGGCACGGACCACGAATGGTGCCAGCCAGCCTGCTGGATCAAATAATTTGGCGATGTGAGATAGAACTTCTCGTTTAGTGTAAGACTGTCTCACATCTTCTTCGGAGGGTGCAAAGAGAAACTCATCCGTATGCGCTTGCCAGCGTATACCTAGAGTCTTTGCTAAGCTCGCTTCCTCTAGTTCGAGGAAATCGGCGTTAAGTAGATGGTCCTTTTGGATATTAGCTAGCACATCTTTGTGGTTGGAGGTCCACTTTCTTAAGGGAAAACCAGCCGTCTCAAGAGCTTTGCATAACTCTTGTATGGACGCAGTGGCGTGCTTTATGGAATGCGCGCCAGCAAGGACATCGTCTACGTACATGTAGTTGGATATGATGTCGCTGGCGAGAGGAAGATGTGTGCTAACATCCTGGGAAAGCTGTTGAAGAACCCGAATGGCCAAGAATGGAGCACAGTTAACTCCGAAAGTGACTGTGTTGAGTTCGTAGTCACAAATTTCGCCACTTGGGTTCCTGAAGAGGATACGTTGAAATGGCGTGTGACTCGTGTGAACGAGTATCTGCCGGTACATCTTTGTGATGTCGGCATTAAAAACAAATCGGAAAAAACGCCATTTCAAGATCTGCATAGTCAGATCGGATTGGAGAACGGGTCCTGAATGTAGGATATCGTTCAAGCTTTTCCCATTGGAGGACGGACTGGAGGCGTTGAAAACAACGCGAACTTTTGTTGTGGTGCTCTCAGGTTTGAAGACAGCATGATGAGGGAGATAAAAATTGTTGCAGTCGTTACTCGGGGAGACCGGCCTCATATGGCCTAAGTCTAAATATTCCTGAATAATGGAGTCGTACTGCTCTTTTAAAGGAAAGTTTCTCTTTAAACGACATTCGTTTCTGAGAAACTGAGCGAGTGCGATGGACCTTGAATGTCCTAAGTCGAAGGTTTCAGGATTCTTGAATGGGAGAGTAACGACATATCTGCCCTCCTTAGTTCTTGATGTGGTGCGGAGAAAGTTGTTTTCACACGCTGAATCGGAATCTTTTACCAGCTTGGCTGGTAGATCTTCCACAACCCAAAACTTTGTGAGAAGATCATCAAGCCTTTGCTCTTTGCTGATCTTAATCCTTGTGGTAAAGGATGACACGGTCGAAAAATTCGACTGGGCTACTGGTCCAGTGAGGACCCAGCCGAATATGGTCTCTTGACCGAGCAGGGTTCCACAAATTTTGGATACAGAGCCACTCTTCATAATAGATGGAAGGATATCGGCTCCTAAGAGCACGTCTATCTGAGAGCTCTGGTGGAAGTGCGGATCAGCGAGTTGGAGGTTTGGCAGGTCCTTCAGAAGATCCTTGGACATTGAGTAGGATGGAAGGTTACCTGCCAATTGAGGAAGAACAAAGGCTGCAGTTTCCAGCTGTAACCTGGGAGTGATCGGAGAGCCAATCTGGAAGTGGCATAACTTCTGAGGATTGGCTGAGACTGCTTGATTTAAGCCAGCTACTTGAACTTGCACGGCTTGGTAGGAGGGCTTTATGATGTTGAACATCCGTTCGGAGATGAACGTAGCCTCTGATCCTGGATCGATCAGTGCACGTGCCTTATAAGTCATGCCCAAATGGCAAACGTTTATAAGAGCCGTGCCGAGAAGAACACCTTGTGTGTTCGCCGTGAAATAATTCTGAATATTAGTCATCGGAGGAGTGGACTGTATAATAGAATTCTGGGGAGTTGCTGCAGAAGTTGTCGAAGAGGGCGCAGGAGGAGGGGGGCCACGATGCAGTAGTGTATTGTGGCGACCCTTGCACGTATAACAATTGTGTTGACTCGTGCAGTCTTTAAGGATATGCCCTCTTGCGAAACAATTTAGACACAACTTTTGCTGTTTGATGAACTTGGACCTTTCATCAACAGCCATTTGGAGAAAGCGGGGACACAGACGTATAGGATGATTCTCCTTTGAACAGAGGTTGCAGGTTTGTGGTTTGCCTACAACCTTTGTTTCAAAGGAGTTGACCTTCCTCGTAGGGGGCTCTTTTCGAGCAGGTTTGGAAGTAGCCTGTGAGCTTGTGCTAGGTTGCACATCTTCTATCGCTTCTAGTGTGCGATAGCGTTCTGACAGATAATCGGACATTTCTTGCCATGACGGAATTTCAGCCTTGTTCTGTACTGACTGTTCCCAAAGAGACAGTGTCAGCCTTGGCAGCTTAGACGAACAGAGGAAGACTAGAAGGCAATCCCAATTCTCAGTGCTGATTTTGGAATGTTCTAGAGCCGTTAAGCAACTTTGTATTGTGCTTTGGAGAACTTGGATGGCGGCTCCAGATTCATGAGAGACTGACGGAAGGTTGAAGAGGGTTTTGAGTTGGCTGTTGACTAACAGCCTCTTATTCTCAAATCTATCCGTCAAGTTCTTCCAAGCAGAAGAGAAACCCTCATTCGTAAGAGGGGATTTGGAAACGATTGCCTTCGCTTCGCCACTGGTCTTTGAATTAAGATGGAATAATTTCTCGATCTCGCTTAAACCGGGATCGGAAATGTAGACCGCTGTGAAGAGGTCTCGGAAAGTGGGCCATTTCAGGTAGTCTCCGCTGAAAATTTCAGCATCGAAGGGTGGAGACCTGTAGCTTCGTGGCTGGAAGGCTACTTGTGCTGCTACAGGTGTTGGAGTGGGAGCTGTTGCGGTCTCTATACTCTCATTTAACTGAGAGGCAAGTTCCTCGTATATAGAGTAGCAGTGGTCATACCGGGTTTGCATGGCGATCTTATCCTCAACATTTGTCTCCGTTTGAGACAATGAATTGGAACAGAGTTCATATTTGAGCTCTACGGCAGTCCATATGGACCGAAGCTGCTCAAGACGCACTCTGTGAGTGTGAAGTGAGGCTGTAGGAGAATTTTGAATCCTAGCTTCAAACTGCGTGAGCTTATCGGACGAGTTGATGAACTCTTGAAGTGCCATTTTTAGCGCCTGGCAGATCTGATGACCAACTGAACGAGTGACTGGAGGAGCGCGCACCGAAATTGTTGGTACCTGAGCAACTTTGGATTTGGCCGGAGTTGGAACTTTCCGCAGAGTGGCGGGAGAAGGAGCTCTACCAAGAAGGGAACTTGGGAGAGAGCCTGAACGTCTATGCTGAGTCGTTTGTACTACAAGGTGTTTCTTTGAGTCTTTACCACTATCAATTGGCATACCCAGCTTTCAAAAAAGCTAGAAAGAATGCAATTGATGCTGAGGATAGTCGAGGATTATCTTATTATTATAAAATAATAAAATAATAAATAACAAAAATAATATGTTAATCGATCGGAAAGTTATCGAAAAATATTGAGCACGGAATATGTTGTTTAATTCAAGGCAGCACTGTCTCGTAGAAAAGTGGAGGACGTTGCAAAAAAAAAAATATATAAATATTAAACTTTATAAGCTACCGATATATTTTTATTGAGTAAAAATAATTATCGAAGTATTTTATACTCAGCGTGGAAATTTTGAGCAAATTGACGCAATTTAATTTATGTATATAGAAAATAACAAATAAATTAAATTGTGAAAATAACTATAAAGAGTTATTTATAATTTGAAATATATTTGCTCAAATGGAGGAAAAATAATCGATACCTTTGCAACGTTGCAGCGCTTTGTGAATATAACAACACAGTGCACAAAAAAACGACAAATTGAAAAAAAAAAACAGTGACTGAGAAAAATCACAGTTGCCCACTAAGTGATTATTTTTAAAAAATAATCGAGCTTGTTCAGCCCTGGAACGATAACACTTAAAGAAGGAAAAAAAGTGGTGGTCGGTCGATTGTGATCGAACTGCGATCACTAAGCCGGCAAAAAGGTAAACAAACGAAATTAAATAATAAAAAACGAAAAATATCTTGCTGTGAATAGTATTAGTTAGTTGATAAGAATAAATAAAACGATAGCTATAAATTTATGTATATGTGTGTCTTGTGCCGGTGCAGCCGAAATATTGCTGCCCGTAAATGTGTACATATGTATGTATGTATGTTAGTAGATGTATTTTATGTATTTTTGTGTATTTTGTAAAACGTTTATTATTAAATGAATAAATTTTATCTTTTTTTTTAAAAAATGGAAAAATAAGTGTTATGTTTCTTTTAATATAATTTGGAGGTACAATTGCCGCTTAGGGTTCGGATTTTGGCAATATACTTGGGCAAATATTGTAATATAAGTTTTATGCTGACATATGTATGTAATAAAATTGTACATACATATGTATATATGCATAAAACTTTAGGGAAAGTATGTATGTACGTGTGATGGAAGTTTTACATGCACTTTTTAGGATTTGGTACATACATAAAATAATATGTGGCGGAGATAAAAAAAATGATTTTTAATGGAAGGAAAACTGTGTGCAATTGAAAAATGGACATGCATACATATGTACTTATATGTACATATGTAGATCTTTTCCAATGGATCCAATATGGCGATCGTCTGTATGTATGTACTTGCAAGTGCACATATGCACATACAGAGGTTCGCCAAAGTTTGGAAAGAAATTAATTTTTTCTAATAGGAGCAGTTGCACACAGCACCTCCGCCTCAGACAAGTAAGAAAAAATCATGTACTTATCTGAACTGAGTCCCTGAAGATGCTTAAGCCGTGGCTGAGGTTCGAGCGGAGCGAGGGGATGTAAAATCCAGCGACGTGAGTCCGAAGTAGGAATAAAAATGATGTTGATCCGGCTCGAAGGACCAATGAATGTGGTGGCGGCAAAGGCTTCTTCTGGAATCGGGGGTGTTTTTGGCTGAAATAAAAACTTGAACCGACGCGGAAAACTATTTGAAAAAAAGAGGCAATTCGGGGCGCGTCTGTTCAATTCACTTGTATTTCTTCATCTGGTTTCATGTAAATTTACACTGTAATCTTAAGTCTAACTTAGCATTACTTCGGATAAAAGAGCGCGAGAGCTTTTGGTGACTCTCGCACTGTTTACGCCGCAACGCTGCCTACTTTTAGGCGGGTACGTTTCGACGTAAACATGAAGTAAACTATGAACATTATAGGATAAACTTTTTTCTCCAAATATTACTGAAAAATTTTCTACAAAAAGCTGCAACATGCGCTAACAGGTTTCCAAGTTTTCTTCTCTTTGGAATGGTCAGCAAAGCATACTGTACGCACAATGCAATAACACAAATGTGTAGTATTGATCGTCGGATAATTCATTTTTTAGTGCAAAATTCCTGAGTATAGTAAAAATTGTCTAAATTCTGTAGCTTTCCATTTCGATAGTTCATTTAAAGACCTAGGCTTCCTAGCAAATTCTTTGGGCATTTTTTTATGTAATGACATTAATTTTAGGGAAATATTAAGTTTTTTTTTTATTTGTTAATTTGTTATACATCTTTTTAGTTGTCAATCTTACAAGAAATTTACGAATGACTTCAAAATCGATTAAATGCATAAAGTCCAATGGAATTTGGGAAACCATTTTAACGTCTATTATGTCAAAAGGAGTGATTTTTGTCAAATATTCATTTGTGTGGTGATCGGGATATTTTCTATTTTTGAAGTCCTCGTCTGTTATTAACTCTCCGCTTTTAGTTTTGTATGTTAAAAGACCATTATTTTCTTGCCAATTTGATTGCATTTTGAACACCCATGCGATGATGTGTGTGCAGGAGTCCCACTGACGTAAGCTTTAGCTGGGGCGTCACAAACAATAGCCCTAAGTTTTATTACAATTCGCTTTTCGTCAATCTCGATTTCATTAAGAAGGATATGTTTTAATTCACAAATAAATTCGCGTAAAAATTCAGCACAATTATGGGGCTTGGATTTACCCAAAAATATTCCTAATGGCACTACTGGGGAATTTTTAATATTTGTAAATTTCATTAATATAGGCCAGAGTTGTGAATTTGAACTTTTGAAAAGCGGAATTCCATCAATGTTAATGTCAATAATTATGTTTTTTTTTTTTTTTTCAGTTTGGAGCTTTTATTTGTTGAATCTTTTCAGTACCGAAAACTAACAACAAGTTAACAAATCTTACGTGTAAATACTAATTACCAGTACATTTCTTGAACTGTAGTATAAAAGCGGCCCTAAAAAAAAAAATACTGCTGGGTTGGCAAGTCGTTTCGACGTAGGCTTGATCGGCTGCTTAGCCTTGTTAGACTCCTCGCGAGCTGGTTAGGATGCGTTGATAACTTGTTAAGGTACTTTTCCTTTTTTCCCGCAATTTCGTGTTTTACAGGTGGCACGTTTAGATCTTTGTGAATGTTGGCGTTTCGAACATACCACGGTGCCCCGGTGATAGTTCTCAATATCTTCGTCTGGGCTCTCTGGACGATATCGATGTTGCTGTTGCTGGCATTTCCCCATAGCTGGCATCCGTAAGTGCAGATTGGTTTTAGCGCTGAGTTGTAGAGCAGCACCTTGAAGTCCAAACTGAGTGGTGAGCGGGAGTTGATAAGCCAATGATGGCTGTTGGCCTTCAGTTTTAAGTGAGTTCTCTTGGCTTCGATGTGTCGGCGCCAAGTTAGTCTTCTATCGAGGTGTACTCCCAGATACGTCACTTCGTTTGCTGTTGGAAGTGCGACGTTGTTTAGCGTGAGCGGTGGACAATCTTGCCTGTTAAGGGTGAAAGTTACTTGCTTGCATTTTTGTTCGTTTACCTTTATACGCCAGTCGGATAACCACTTTTCCACGTCGACCAGGTAAATGGCTAGCTGAGATGATGCTTTGATTGGGCATCTGGAGCGGCTGAGAATAGCTGTGTCATCCGCAAATGTTGAAACTGTCAGGTTGCTACTTGTAGGGATGTCTGCTGTGAATAGGACGTATTGTGTTGGGCCTAGTACGCTGCCTTGTGGGACACCGGCTTCAATGCTGTGTTCGTCGGATATCGCAGTTTTGCACCTCACTACAAACTTCCTGTTGTAGAGGTACGACTCTAGCAGTTTGTGAGTGTTGTTTGGAAGCGTTGTTTTGATTTTGTACATCAGACCGTCCAGCCAAACTCTGTCGAATGCCTGCGAAACATCTAGAAATATCGCAGAGCAGTATTCCCGTTTTTCAAATGCGTTTCGTATTTCTGATGTTATGCGGTTAACTTGCTCAATAGTTACGTGTTTTTCACGAAAGCCAAATTGGTGTGCTGGTATTGTGTTGTGCGTGTTCAGGAATGGAGTAATAGTCAGAGACAGTAGGCACTTTTCGAAAAGTTTCGATAAGCAGGATAGAAGGCTTATGGGTCTGTACGACGATGGAACAGTGTGATCATTATTATTATTGACTTTTTCCATCTTCCTGGAAAGTAGCCAAGTTTGTTGATGGCATTGAAGAGCTGGGTAATGCTGCATACGGCACAGTAAGGCAGCTCAATGATCATCTTAGGGGTAATTAGGTCGCACCCTGCAGATTTTTTTGGGTTCAGATGTTCTTTGATGATTTTTGAGATTTCGATAGAGCGAAACACAACTGGAGCATGATGAAGCTGGGAGTCGTCTGTTGCGGGCGGAATTTCGAACGTGTTTGTTGCAGGATTCGGTTGGAAGACTTTTTGCAGATGAGTGGCAAATGTGCTGGCTCTATTTTTGTCGCTACGGGCCCAACCACCTGTGTGGTTTCTAATAGGGACCACTGGTACTGTGGGTGAGCCAAGAGTTGGGTGAGCTTTCCACAGTGAGTTTTTTGTACTGGATGTTGATAGTTTTTCAATATAAGTACGTTGGGCAAGCTCTTCTTCTTGCTTTAAAGCTTTTGTAAGTTTGCGTGTGGCGTCTTTTAACTTTTGTTTTGCCGACGGTGATCTTGAGGACTGCCATTCTCGCCGTCGGCGCCGTTTTTCGAGAACAAGTTGTTCGATTTGCAGGTTGGTCTTTTTGTGATTTGTAATTTTGCTTACTGTTTGCGGCGTTGAGCAGCGAGCTGCAGCAGCGATGATTGACTCCAGTGAGTTAACAAAACTATCAATGTCAGCTTCAGCTTCAAGAGGTGGGTTATGCTCAATGTGTGAACTTATGTATTTTTTGTATATGAGCCAGTTTGATTTTTGCTGTTTCTGGGTGTCGAGCAGATTTAATAGGAGAGGCGAGTGGTCAGATGATAGGTCTGAGAGGCACTCGGCGCTTATCAGATTACGGGGAATGTTTTTGGTGACTGCGAAATCAATTAGATCAGGTAGTTTTTTGGGGTCAGTAGGCCAGTATGAAGGTGTGCCAGGAGAAACGTGGTCGAGCTTGTTGTTTGCTTTTATAATGGCGTTGTAGAGCTGTTTTCCTTTTGGATTCACGAGTCGAGACCCCCAGTGTGTGTGCTTGGCATTATAGTCCCCAGCTGCTATAAAATGTTCTCCAAGTGAGTTAAGGAATTCCAAAAATTGGTCTTCAGATATAGTGACATTGTCGATCGAACGTCGGCGAGTGCAGACGTGTTTCTTTCAAGCTACGAATAGCAAGTTCTAAGAACTACAACAGTATAGTGAAAGTTAAACACAAAGTGTAAAGTGCAGTTTGCACAACTAACAATTATTGACTATAGTAATTATTTACTAAAATAAATAATTATTCCATATTGTTCTGGTAATTGTTATATGTGGACTTAGAACAATGAATCAAAACGACATACGTTCTCAGCGACAATGTGAACAAGACGAGCGCCGGCTCTCTTTCCAACGCAACAATGCATACTTTTCTTTCGTCTCACCGCAAATCGGTGATCGAGCACCCTCACCTTCAACTAACTCGAAACTTTTGCCCTCAGAGAACGACAGACCGCGTTCTTGCTCTCCCTCTCTGCCTGCTTCGGCTCACAAGTCGTGGAGCGAAGAGACCGCCTCTCCTACCCCGCTCCTCTCGCAGCGCCAAACGACCATTCCGGGTAACTGTAACACTGCAATAACGAGTGCAGTGACCTCACTGGCAACTGTCACTGCTACCACAACAACAACTTCGTCAGCGGCCCAACTAATTATCGCTGTGCCAGCTGTAAATAATTCAGCAGCACTGACCGTTTGCAACAACAATAATGCACGCAAAGAAGAATCAAAACAAAAGCAGAAGTCGATTTCGACTGTGCAGACTGGCATGGATCGCTACATCCAAATCAAGAGAAAACTCAGCCCTCAAAACAATAAGGCGGGTAATCAATCCAAAATCAATCGAACCAACAACGGCAATGAAAACTCTGCAGTAAATAATTCAAACCGATTAGCTATCTTGGCTGATTCTGCGACCGAACAACCCAACGAAAAAACGGTAGGGGAACCAAAAAAGACCAGGCCTCCACCAATTTTCATACGAGAACAAAGTACAAATGCACTTGTAAATAAACTCGTTGCTTTGATTGGTGACAGCAAATTCCACATTATCCCACTTAAAAAAGGAAATATTCATGAAATAAAACTACAGATCCAAACAGAAGCAGACCACCGTATAGTGACTAAATACCTAAATGATGCTGGTAAAAACTACTACACATACCAATTAAAAAGTTGCAAAGGGCTACAGGTAGTACTTAAGGGCATTGAAGCAACAGTGACACCAGCTGAGATAATTGAGGCTCTGAAGGTCAAAAACTTTTCTGCAAAAACAGCTATTAATATTTTAAACAAAGACAAAGTTCCGCAGCCACTATTCAAAATAGAACTCGAACCAGAGCTCCAGGCACTAAAGAAAAACGAAGTGCACCCAATATACAATTTACAGTACTTGCTACATCGGAGGATCACCGTGGAGGAGCCGCACAAACGTATCAATCCAGTTCAATGTACTAATTGCCAAGAATACGGCCACACCAAGGCATACTGCACCCTTAAGTCCGTATTTGTTGTCGGTAGCGAACCTCATACTACCACTAACTGCCCCAAAAACAAGGACGATAAGTCTGTGAAGAAATGCAGTAACTGCGGGGAAAAACATACTGCAAACTACAGAGGCTGTGTGGTGTACAAAGAATTGAAGAGCCGCCTAAACAAACGTATTGCCACAGCACATACATACCAGAGAACTGCAACACGCATGCATACACAACACTCAAAAATGAATGAGATTTTTGCCACTCGGTGTTCATTTTGCACAGGCCGCACATAGCACACGCCTCAAGCCACTTAAGCCTCTAAAAGCAAGAGCCTCAAATAGCGGGAGACTCTAAAAGCAAGAGACGCAAAAGGCAGGAGACGCAAAAGGCATGTACGTTTTGGCAAAAAACACTAGTAGTGCGGTACGTTTTGGCAAAAAACACTTGTAGTGCTTGTACGTTTTGGCAAAAAACACTTGTAGTGCAAGAACATTTTGGCAAAAAAGACAAGAGACGCTTGCCCAAAGGCTCGGTAGGTAGAGACAGCAGCATAAGGGTCGGGGCATACAAATTTGTTCGAGAACGTTCGGTTTTCCCTTTCTGCTAGTGCGTTTTTGGGTTACCCCTTCTACTTCTGTTCTATTAATAGACACATAAGTAGGTATAGAAAAAAAAAACCCGAGGCCGATGCATTTCAATTTCTACTTGTTCCTTTACCCCTTCCACAAAATAAGCGAGGCACGCGCTAGAAGAAAGGGAAAACCGAACGTTCTCGAACAAATTTGTATGCCCCGACCCTTATGCTGCTGTCTCTACCTACCGAGCCTACCGAGCCTTTGGGCAAGCGTCTCTTGTCTTTTTTGCCAAAATGTTCTTGCACTACAAGTGTTTTTTGCCAAAACGTACCAGCACTACAAGTGTTTTTTGCCAAAACGTACCGCACTACTAGTGTTTTTTGCCAAAACGTACATGCCTTTTGCGTCTCCTGCCTCTTGAGTCTCTTGCTTTTAGAGTCTCCCGCTATTTGAGGCTCTTGCTTTTAGAGGCTTAAGTGGCTTGAGGCGTGTGCTATGTGCGGCCTGTGCAAAATGAACACCGAGTGGCAAAAATCTCATTCATTTTTGAGTGGCTTGTTGTGCATGCATGCATGTTGCAGTTCTCTGGTCCGTATGAAATATTTAAAGTGTTAAAGAATGATAGATATATATTGAAGGACGTCAGTGGTTTTCAATTAGCTCGAAACCCGCATCATGGAGTGTGGGGTGCGCACAATATGAAACCTTGGATAAAAATCTAGAATATTTAATGTAATTACAAGAATATAAGGGAGATAGAGGGCTATCTCTAAATCAGAATGGTCGAATTGTAATAGATTTAGATAACATAGCATGTAAGATAAACACATATTGTAACAACATAACTATCGTATTGCATAACAGTTTGATATCGAATTATTGTAAAGAAAAGCAACCATGTATAATATCGATATAACCAATGCAATGTACGATGAATGAAGTCGATAAGTAAAAAGTTTGATCTCGAAGCGTCAGTGAAGAAGAAGAGACAATAAGAGTGAAGCTACGAAAAAAAGTAAAAGCTGTAAAATAAAGAAACCTAATCCAATCTATAATCTATTAAAAAAACAAAAACACTTAATAAAGATTTTATTGCCTACTACACATTGTATTGGTAATCAAAATTTCTTCTAATTGAATGGAAAAATTAAATGCTTTTATCAAGATACCTTCTATTATGATTTCTCTATTGATACAAATTTGGTTTAACGTAGTTTTGGGATTATATTAGGTTCAACATATTTTATTTCAAAATCAGAACGTGTTTTACTGTATCTACATTGTGTTGAGACCTGGTTAAGTATACCTGTTATGCATTTATTTATGACCAAGCTTTGTGAACTTGCTATGTAAGTTTGGTTATTATGCGAAAAGTATTTTTCATGTATTGTGTTAGTTAGTATATTATTTTCGTCGGGCTATGGTATTATTTCGAAAATAGGTGTTTTACTTATTTCTCTCGGAATGTGGGATATTATCAAAATTTCATTAGTGTCAGATTTAAGCCAAACAGAAGTGTTGATATTAAGAATTTTTTCAGAATTAACGGCAGTAAGGGAATCATGTTTTAAAAGTTTTGGATTGAAGATACCTAAGCGTGTCAGTTGCATACCAAGTTCTATGTCTTCTATGTATTCGGTGAATTGTTGTAAGTTGAAAATTATTAAGGCTAACATTTGTTCTCCTTCAAAATTATTGTTTAATTCAATTCCTTCATTAATGGCTTCTATTACATGGTTGAGTTCGCTTATTTGTACATTGTTTTTGGAAATGTTACCTATTTGTTGTTATAATTCTTCTTTATCTTCTTGATCTAATGTACCGAATCAGTATTTGTAAACAGTTCCCATAAAATTTCAGTAAGATTGGACTTTAAATGTGGAAGATATTAAGGAAATAGTAGTGCCATGTGACCACGTGCTTTTGTCTGTTTTATTTTGTAATGCAAGATCCAGGTTCAACTCCGGCGACAAGCACTTTTTTTCAAATTTATGTACCAAAATTATTTGCACT
The DNA here is from genome assembly GCA_018901885.1 of Zaprionus kolodkinae. Lineage (NCBI taxonomy): Eukaryota > Metazoa > Arthropoda > Insecta > Diptera > Drosophilidae > Zaprionus > Zaprionus kolodkinae. The sequence continues at coordinate 68,519 of JAEIFM010000283.1, read as the reverse complement.
GATCATCATTACAATTTTTTGGTGATTGCGTAATAGATGCAGTGGCTAAGTGGATGTGGTCGCCGACTGTCGTTCACAAGGGTGCGGGTTCTAATCCAACCCGGTGCGTTATCTTAATTTGAAATCCATGTTAACGAAGTTTTTACTATATTTAAGGAAATTAAAAAGTTATATTTCGCAGCATACAGCAACATCCATACAACATAAGCGACAAATCTGGTTGGATTATTAAATTTCTCAATAAATATGGGACGCATTATATAGTCTCTTTTACACATTCATAATTAAAGGCCCTCTGATGAGGGCACTAAAAGCAATGCGCCAACATCTAATAGGAACCACGTGCAACTTTCAGTCAAAACAAATTTGAGACGTGTTTTTTTCGCATGGTGGTAGCGGGTATACCACAGTCGGGCGCGCTCGACTGTAGCCTTTCCGACTTGTTTATCTTCGATTTATAATGTATTATATTTCTTCCTCTATTTGTTTCTTCAAAATGTTTGTCATCTATTTGTCTTAAGTTTCCTGTCTTTCTGAATGGGTTAGTTGTTTTTGATCTAACCAGAGGAGATTCTCTGAAATTAGTGTCTATACTGTAGTCTTATCTACTTTCGTTGAGTTTGTTAATTTTGACTATTTTATTTTTCTGCGGACTATAGGCAGTGGTTCCTGCAAAAATGAAGATGTCTGCTGGTGTTTGACCATTTGTGTTGTGTTTTGTTTTATGATTGTATACGTAAAGTATTTTTTCGAACTTAGTGAATTAGTTTTCTGGTTCATTCTCGCTTGGTTTTATGGTTTGAGGGAACAAAAGTCAATCGAAGGGCTTTCGTTCTTTGATTACTTTTTGTACTTAGACATTAATGTGTGTATGTGCGTTTTACAATAGTGTGCGTGTGTGTGGAATTGGGGAGTTTAAAGTGTGGGTGTAGAATGGATGTCACTTCCCCATCCTTAAGAAAAAAGCCTGTCCTCAGGCAATAACTTTAGGGTACAATACAGGGGTATTTACTGAAGGTACATTATTTTCTGTTTCGGGACTTATGATAGTTTCATTTTCTGAATTTTGATTCTTGAATTTTACAATTAATTTTTGTGGTGTAGTCTTATATTTATAAATGAAGTACAATGCTGCGATTATAATTATTATTATTACTACTGTTGTAACTGTTATTATTTTGAAGACATTACTCGTTTGAGTGTGTTGTTCAATTATCTCTTTTGCCTGAATGTATTCAAGTGGTTCAAGTTTTGTTACATTATTGTTAACATAGATAGTTTGAGTGTAGTCTAACATTGTATTGGTAATCAAAATTTCTTCTAATTGAATGGAACAATTAAATGCTTTTATAAAGATACCTTCTATTATGATTTCTCTATTGATACAAATTTGGTTTAACGTAGTTTTGGGATTATATTAGGTTCAACATATTTTATTTCAAAATCAGAACGTGTTTTACTGTATCTACATTGTGTTGAGACCTGGTTAAGTATACCTGTTATGCATTTATTTATGACCAAGCTTTGTGAACTTGCTATGTAAGTTTGGTTATTATGCGAAAAGTATTTTTCATGTATTGTTTTAGTTAGTATATTATTTTCGTCGGGCTATGGTATTATTTCGAAAATAGGTGTTTTACTTATTTCTCTCGGAATGTGGGATATTATCAAAATTTCATTAGTGTCAGATTTAAGACAAACAGAAGTGTTGATATTAAGAATTTTTTCAGAATTAACGTGAATAAGGGAATCATGTTTTAAAAGTTTTGGATTGAAGATACCTAAGCGTGTCAGTTGCATACCAAGTTCTATGTCTTCTATGTATTCGGTGAATTGTTGTAAGTTGAAAATTATTAAGGCTAATATTTGTTCTCCTTCAAAATTATTGTTTAATTCAATTCCTTCATTAATGGCTTCTATTACATGGTTGAGTTCGCTTATTTGTACATTGTTTTTGGAAATGTTACCCATTTGTTGTTATAATTCTTCTTTATCTTCTTGATCTAATGTGCCGAATAAGTATTCGTAAACAGTTCCCATAAAATTTGCAAGACCGCGTTTGTTACGTTTTGCAATTCTTATGCCATTCATTTCTCTATTTAGTTTCTCTGACTTGTGTTTGTTTGATAAGTTCTTCATAAATATTTTCGGTTTTAGTTAAATTAATAGATAAGTAATGATATTTATAGTTTATAGGTAAATCAATTGATCCGGTTTGAAAGATTAAGTAGCAGTTTTTGGCCTGGATAGGGGTTACTTCTAGGTTTTGCATGCTAATTGTGGATAGTAGGCATAACATGATTATCATGATCGGGAGTAAGCCTGGAATTATCATTATTTATTTCCTTTTATTAATTTTCTTTTTATACCCTTCGACCATTGAAAATGGTCAAAAAAGGGTATACTAACTTTGTGCAAAATGTATGTAACAGGCATAAGGAGGCGTGGCAGACCCCATAAAGTATATATATTCTTGCCAGGATCACTAGCCGAGTCGATTGAGACATGTTCGTCTGTCTGTCCGTCTGTCCGTCTGTTTGTTTGAGACGGCAGATCTCAGCTAGGCAGGGGTTCCTGCATAAATGAGGATGTCTGCTGGTGTTCGACCAGTTGTGTTGTGTTTTGTTTTATGATTGTATACGTAAAGTATTTTTTCGAACTTAGTGAATTGGTTTTCTGGTTCATTCGCGCTAGTTACCTCTCGGGAGCTTGAGGGAATTGTTTAAGAATTGTTTAAGAGAGAAACACGTCTAGTCTGTTCAGCGTCTGAATAAGATGAGGCTGGCTACATTTTTAATTGTTAAGTTTACAGAGGCGAATCATACGTAACAGTACATGTTGCAGCTCTGCAGCGCCGTTTTTTGGCGAGCTGCAAATGCGTTGTGGCTGCGGCTGGTTTGTACGGATTTTGTCCGGACATATCCAGTTCGAGTCGATTTTGAGGGCTGTTGTTGTTTTTGGTGTAGCGACACCTTTATACATTTTGACTGCAGCTGGGCTGTACGGTTCTTGTCCGGACTTATCCGGTTCGAGTCGATTTTGAGGGTTGTTGTTGTTTTTGGTGTAGCGACACCTTTATACATTTTGGCTGCAGCTGGGCTGTACGGTACTTTTCCGGACAAATCTAGTTCGTGGCGATTTTGAGGACTGATGTTGTTTTTGGCGTAGCGGAGATTTTAGCGGTGGCAAGAACTTTCTCGAAGGCTGTGGTAGACATGTATGACTTCTGATAGGGTCGGGGTATATAGGTAACTCCTCCCCCCCCAGTTCGAAGCGACGGCCATAGCGAGGATATTGCTGGAGCGACGATAGTAGAATGTTATCAAGTTGGGTCATCCAATAGCGGGTGATGTAAGTTGTTTTGATGGCTTCTCTGTGCAGTCTCTCCAGGTTCTGTTCAACTCGTCTTTCTTACGCCACATGAGATGCCTCTTGTCGGGGTACAAAATTATTTTTAATCGCCGAAGAGTCAGCTATGTATTTTGGGTACTTTTACATTACAGGCTTATTGATATTATTATAAACGTTTTACTTGGGTAATACAATGTTTGAACATAGTTTAGTTTAGTTTAGCTTATATACAGAATTATTTTTAATCGCCGAAGAATCAGCTAAGTATTTTTGGTATTTTTACATTACAGTCTTATTGATATTATTACAAACGTTTTACTTGGGAAATACAAAGTTTGAACATAGTTTAGTATGATTAATATTGTTTTGGAGGTTACATATATTTTGTCAAGAGGTGTGTCGATTTACTGTGTTTCATTATGATTTTCCTGATTTTAGATTTATGTAATTTTTGATTTTTTGCAGATATCAGGGTTGTACCATGATCAAGTAACACTCTGTGCATGGAGAATCTTGGGGTGGTCTTGTTTCTTCTATTTTCTTTTCTTAATATTGTGTCATTAGGTTCTAATGTATTAGGTTCTACCCTATTTTTGTTTAATATTTCTATTCTTTCTTTAGCGTCGTTTGTGAGCTTGTTTTTTATTGTTGGATAAAGTTTTTCGCGAAATGTATTCAGTTTTTCTAGGTAGTCATGTTCGTTATTGAACTCTATATTTTGATTAAAAATATGAGTTCTACCGCTAAAGAGTTCGTAAGGAGTGTGCTTTGTTGCGGAATGTATAGAGTTGTTATACGTAATTAAAGTCTCTGTCAATATTTCGTCGTGTTCTTTAGGTAAATTTTGTTGTTTGCGCGTGTCGAGTATTATTCTATAAATTTCAGTAAGAGTGGAATGTAACCGTTCAACAGGTGAGTTGCTTGATGACATTTGGAATGAAGTTACATGAATTTCAGAATTCATTCCAAATTTCCTGAATATGTCGCTTAAAAATTCTGTTCCTTGGTCATATACTATTTTCTGCGGTATCCCAAATAGGCTGATAAAATGTTTTAGTGATTTAATTACGTTTATGCTAGTTCTGTAAGATGGGGTATGCTGATGCGAATTTAGAAAACTTGTCGATTATAGTAAGGTTGTAGTTGTTATTAATAGTGTATATGTCAATATGAACTATATCTAAGGGTTTTGAAGGAATTTCGGGCATTATAAATGCGATTTTCTGAGGTTGTCTGTCGTACTTAAGTTTTAAACAAGTTTCGCATTATTTTATTAACTGGGCTATTTTGTTTTTCATATGTGGGAAAAAATATTCTCTTTTGATGTGTAGTAATGTTTCATCGATGCCCCTATGGTTATTGTTAAGGTGATAGTCAAGAATCATCTTGTTTTGTTCAGTATTGTTGTTTATTTCTGGGAGAAACGACAAGCATCTTATCATTTTGAACTTGGAACTGTGGGAAAAATAGATGGCAAAAGCTCTTTCTATTATATTAAAAATATGATCGTCTGCAAATACGGCGCAGGTTCTATGCGGCTTTAACAATTGTTTAAGTATATTTGCAATTTCGTTAAAATCGAACGATGGCTTATGGTATTCCCTTCTGATCTTATGTTTGAAAGGAGATACTGTTGTAAAACTTGTCTGAGTGTCCAATTTAAAAATGAGTTGTATATTAAAATCGTTAAGAGGTTTTTCGGATGTTGGGCATTTCAAATTAGTTTCTGGAAGTGATTCGTTATGATTGAAGCTAGCGTCTGCTCGACTAAGTGCATCGGCAATTACGTTTTGAGACCCTTTTTTATATATTACTTCAAAATCATACTCCAAAAGTTGTAGCCGCCATCGAACGATTTTGGAATTCGGTTCTTTAAAGTTCATAAGCCAAATTAATGGTTTATGATCAGTTACGAGGGTAAATTTGTTTCCAAACAGGTAAGGCCTGAAGTATTTAACAGCCCATACGATGGCTAGCATTTCCTTCTCGATAGTGGAATAATTTATTTCCGTATCGGATAAGGTCCTACTAGCGAAACAGATTGGTTTGTCGTTTTGTAATGTTCCCTGTGACAGCACAGCTCCCAGTGCAAAGTTACTTGCGTCCGTGGTCACAATAAATTTTTTTGAAAAGTCGGGGTATTGGAGGATTGGATCATTGGAAAGTAAAGTCTTACAAAAGTCGAAGGTTTTAAGGAATTCATCATCTATAGTAATGGGTTTCCTACCTTTTAATTGTTTGGTTAGGGGTTTAGTTATTCGTGCGAAATCTTTTATGAACTTTCTATAATACCCCAAAAGTCCAAGAAAGGATTTGATAGCTTTCCTATTTTTGGGGCAAGGGAATTTATTTATTGATTCAATTTTATTCGGGTTTGGTTTTACTCCCCCTTCTGTAACTATATGGCCCAGGAATTCAATTTCTTTTCTGAGAAAATTAGATTTTGTCAATTGTATTTTGAAATTTGCAGCTGAGAGTTTTTTGAATACTAATTTGAGGTGTGTTAGATGTTCTTGTAATGAAGCTGAGAAAATGATAATATCGTCAAGATATATGTACTAGACAAATGTGTCGAACCAGATCGCCTAGAATGTTGTCCATTACTCTTTGAAAAGTAGCTGGAGCGTTTTTTAGTCCAAAGCATACGCACAAATTCATAATGCCCTCCCTCTACAGTGAAAGCTGTTTTGGTTGTATCTTTCGGGTTCATTTCGATTTGGTGGAATCCGCTAGCCAAATCTAGTGTAGAAAAATTTTTAGCTTTCCCGATGCGGTCTAATATGTCAGTGACATTGGGGATGGGGTACTTGTCTGAAATTGTTTTATCGTTTAGCTTCCGATAATCAATGACAAGACGCCATTTTTGTTTTTCAATCGGGGCAGTTTTTTTTGGCACCACCCATACAGGGGCGCTCCAAGGAGAATAACTTGATTTAATAATGTCTTGATCTAACATAGATTGAATTTGTTTTTTGACTTCATCCTTGTGAATAAATGGGAATCTATAAGATTTTGCGTATACGGGTACTTCGTCTACGGTTGGAATTGAATGCATTATTTTATTTGTGAAAGTCAGTGGGTTATTTTCATTATGGAAGGTGTTTGAAAATTGTTTGCATAACTTTACTAGTCCGTCTTTTTCCTCAGAAGTAAGGTGATCTACTTTGAGGTTTTCTAAAGAGTGAGGTAGTTTTTCTGCTTGATTACAGTTGGAAGTAATATGGAATAGTTCGAGATGATCTGCTTTTGAATAAGGCGTACCTTCAATAGCGGTTTCAAGGTATAGCAATTTTTCCGAGTCAGAGTAGTTTATTACTTCGAAATTGGTAACGTTATTTTCTGAGTAGTAAAGTCCACCTGATATTAATAGGTCTTTGTCAATCTGAGTAGTATTATAATGAAAGTCGCCGTCTGTGTTTTTTACGGGTAGTGATATTATAGCTTTGGTGTGGGCAGAAATGTTTAGAAGTTTTAAGGTTTATTGGGGTTTTTAAATTTACCGAGTTAACTATGTTAATGCATTTGGGGTCTATAAAAGAGTTGGTTGATCCCTTGTCAATTAAAAATTTCGTGGCACTTGTATGCTGCAAACTTAATTTTATAAAAGGAAGGGATGAACTATGTGTAGCGGGAGTTATGTAGCCTGTTTTGTTCCCGAGGCAGGTGTTTGAAAATTTACTCCTGCTGGTGGGGCACTAGCTTGTTGTTCTTCTTCAATATTGTGTAGTACTCGAGATTGAGAGTTTTCAATTTTAAATGGATTTGATTTGTTAGATTGTCTATCATAATTCCGATTATTATTTGAGTAATCTCTACGATCAGACCGGTTGTTGTACGAATCAGAGTTCCTATTTGAGTTGAAATTCGAGTAAGGGTGTTTGCGGTTGTCACGAACATTATTATTATAGTTGTTGTTGCTATAGTTGTTATGATTGTTATTAGTACTGTTGTAATTTTGTCTCCACCCTGGTCTATTAGAAGACTCGTATTTCCTATTATAATATAGTGCTTGTTCAGTCTGGCATTGTTCGTATGCCTGTTAGATGGTATTGGGGTTCTTTAGTCTGATGAGTGTTTTTAATGGGTCCTTAAGGCCGCTCATAAAAGCGTTCAGACATACCTCAGTGTACAAAACTTTCTTTGCTTTTACTACTGTTGTTGTCTGTCCACTATTTTTCAGGATGGAAAATAGCTGACTTTTAATTTTTGAGATACCAAAGAATAGTTGACCTAAAGACATATTGTTAGAAAATGCTTGGAGTTCACTTAAAAGACAAGCTTCACTTTTCTTGCTTGCATATAAACGAATGAGGTTATTTTTGATATCATCCCAAACTAGTGCTGTATTGGCTAGCTCTAGAGCCTCGTTTGCTCTGTCTATTATTTTATTTCTTATTGCTCTAAGAGCAAGCAGTCCGTAAGGCGTTTGATTTTCATCCTTTATAAACGTGAGGATTTCTTCGACGCTAGTTATGAATCTGTCCAGTTGTCTAGGAGTACCGTCAAAAGTCGGAAGGTGGCTAACGAATGTCATAATATCTTTTGGTTTTAATATGATTGGTGGATTGGTGGAAGTGTCAACAGTCGGGGTGACCATGGAGGTAGCAGAATCATTGGTTTATTCCATTGTGGGGGGCTGTGTAGGAAATGAAGGGGAACTTTCTTCGATTGAGGGAATTGATGTTGGTCGGGTGTTAGATCGTGTGACCCTTGTAGTTGTAATTAGGGCTCCTAATACAGAGTGTGTAGTTTCATTCAAGTTAGTTGGCCTTTTCTTAGGCATTGGAAATAATGATAACAGATAAGAAAAAAAAAATAATTTGCTCAATGATAATTCCTTATTATAAGCTTAGAGTTAATCTTAATTTTAGTAATGGCAACTATTTTTTAATTATATATATATATATATTTTTTTTATTATTATTAATTTGTTTTGAATTAGTTTCTGGAATATAGGAGGCATAAGGCAGATGTGGGCTATTTATTTTTTTTAAAAAAAAAAAAAAAAATTTTACGTATAGTGAGTTTACGTATAAGCAAAAATGTGGGTGTTACAAAGTACCAAGCTTTAGTGTATTCAAGGTGGATTGTATTTGCTTTTATCTTAGCTTGGAATATTTGGAAGTATGAAACCGTTTTAATGATTGTCAGTCTTTGAAATCAAGATTGCTGAATGATATTCGTTTTTGTATTTGTTTTGTATTTGTCTGATTTTTTTTTATTTTTTATATATTTTTTTATATATTTCTATTTGATTTCTGGCTTACGAAAAGTCGCAGAAGTGGTGATCAGCGATTGATTCCACATAGAAATACAGGAGCAAATTGATGTTGTATTTGTGTTTTTGAGTTTATTATCCATGTCATGCAATTAATACCATGTTCGGCCGGACGAATTTTCGTGGCTGTGATTATCAGCAATTGATTTCACAAGAACATTTTTATAAGTATTACGAGATGACGAAGGTAGCATTGCTATATTTGTATTATTTGTATTTTATTTTCATTCAGTTTTTTCAACTTCCAATCATGGTTACACGTTTTCATTTAATTTTATTTTTATTTTTATCAATTTTTTTTAATATTTTCTCACGCTTAGTAAATTGACACCCACTTGTTTTAATTCACAATTACTCACGTATATATTATAATATACACTGGTATATTATATACTTGTTTACCGGCTGCGCCAGTTACCTCTCGGGAGCTTGAGGGAATTGTTTAAGAGAGAAACACGTCTAGTCTGTTCAGCGTCTGAATAAGAAGAGGCTGGCTACATTTTTAATTGTTAAGTTTACAGAGGCGAATCATACGTAACAGTACATGTTGCAGCTCTGCAGCGCCGTTTTTTGGCGTAGCTGCAAATGCGTTGTGGCTGCGGCTGGTTTGTACGTATTTTGTCCGGACATATCCAGTTCGAGTCGATTTTGAGGGCTGTTGTTGTTTTTGGTGTAGCGACACCTTTATACATGTTGATTGCAGCTGGGCTGTACGGTTCTTGTCCGGACTTATCCGGTTCGAGTCGATTTTGAGGGTTGTTGTTGTTTTTGGCTGCAGCTGGGCTGTACCATACTTTTCCGGACAAATCTAGTTCGTGGCGATTTTGAGGACTGATGTTGTTTTTGGCGTAGCGGAGATTTTAGCGGTGGCAAGAACTTTCTCGAAGGCTGTGGTAGACATGTATGGCTTCTGATAGGGTCGGGGTATATAGGTAACTCGCTTGTTATTATTCTTATTTTTTCGTTGACAGTTTTATGAAATCTCTGAATATCAGAAATTCTATTTTTACTCGTTGTTATGTTTAAGGTTACTGCTTTTGAATCTAACCAGAGCTTGAGTGCAGTGCACATGAAAGCAGAGTCTTTGTTGGCTTTTATTTTTATGGGTTTACCCATGTCATTGGAAATACGTAAAATAGCTGTTTTAGCTTCAAGCCAATTCCGGGGTTGTTTCCAGGGCTAATTTTGTGTTTCTTTGTTCGGTTTTGGCAATGTTTCAGATTTCACATTCATTTATGATGTTTTGGATAAGTTTTTGATAACCGGGGTAACAGTAAAGTTCTTTGAACTGAAGTATGAGTTTTTCTATGCCAGGGTATAATTATTCTTTATGTGTTTTGAGGATAATTTCTTTAAATTGAGCATGTTTGGATATCTATTAGTTTACCAATGGTTCTCATAGTTTTAGTGAAATTGTCGGGACTTATAATGTTTACGTCGAAACGTAGCCGCCTAAAAGTAGGCAGCGTTGCGGCGTAAACAGTGCGAGAGTCACCAAAAGCTCTCGCGCTCTTTTATCCGAAGTAATGCTAAGTTAGACTTAAGATTACATTGTAAATTAACATGAAAACCAGTTGAAAAAATATAAGTGAAGTGAACGCCACGCGCCCCGCATTGTCTCCTTTTATTCGAATTGTTTTCGCGTCGGTATTTTTCGTTTTTCACAGCATTTTCGCCTCCACCAACGATTCCCCATCACAGAAGGAAGATCCGACTGCCGCCGCCACAAACATTGGTCCTTCGAGCCGGATATATATCATTGCTATATATTGGACACTATACGTCGCTGGATTTTCATCCCCTCGCTCCGCTCGAACCACGTTCATCGGCATCTCGTAGGATCCCCCACAGATAAGTACTAAATTTTATACTTATCCAACGCGGCAGAGGACTGTGTGTAATTGTTCCTTTGTGAAAAGAAATTTCTTTTACAAGTTGTCCTAACCTCGCAATTTGCGTCCCGGCATCTCTGTATGTATGTACATATGTTGCTGCCTTAGTAAGCACATAATACAGACGACTGCCACCTTCGAAGTTTTCCATACATATATACATTTATATACGGAAACCGAATCACATATTACACACAGTTTATCCATCCGATTCTATTTACAAATCTCTGCCACATATATGTATGTACCTTCTCCTACCAATTTCCAACGATCAAAGGTACATACATTCTCTCCATTCTAACTAAAAAAAAAAAATTGTATGCTAATATATGTGTAATATACACGCATTTATTACATACTTACGTTGCCCATTAAAATACATTGCCAAGGTCCAAACCTCAAGTGGCAATTGTACCTCCAAATAAAAGATAACACTGCATTTCCTTCACATTTATTCATTTATTTATGTAAATATATAAAATACACACAACATATATAAACCATTTTGCCGGCAGCAATATTTCGGCTGCACCGGCACTACACACATACATCCATACATTCTTACAATTAAATATCTAATTAAAACACAAACATATTATATTAAATCGTTTTATTTCATTGTTACATTATTTTGTGAAAAACTTAAATTAATCACTTAATTGAACACAAAGAAATATTTCATTATATTTCATTATTTCTTTTGTTTACCTTTGTCAAAATTTTAAAAATATTTCTTGGTGGGCAACCGTGATTTGTCGTCTTATTGTGTACTGCGTTGTGGTATTACAAGCGCTGCAACATTGCAAAGAGATTATCGAATATATTTTCCTCCGTCTGAATAATATAATATAATAATAATTATTTATTTATTTTTTCCACAATTATAATATTATTTTTTTTAAATAAATTATTTTGCATTTCTTTCTCTCAGAATTTCATGATGAGTATAATAATTGTTTCGATAGTTATTATTACTCAATAAAATATATCGATAATTATAAAATAATAATTATATTATTTTTTTTTGCAATCTTTTCAAAAAAAAAGCGTATTGCCTTGTAACTTATCAACAAATTCCTCGCTCAATAGTTTCGATAAAATTCCGTTCTATTTGTATAACATTCTTGTTTATTGTTGAAACAAGAAATTCTGCTCGTCCGATTTTTTCTACGCTCTTCTGTTTCACGTTTCTGGCTCCGTCACCAGCATCAATTGCATTTCTTTTCGCTTTATAACATTCTTGTTTATTGTTGAAACAATAAATTCTGCTCGTCCGATTTTTTCTACGCTCTTCTGTTTCACGTTTCTGGCTCCGTCACCAGCATCAATTGCATTTCTTTTCGCTTTTTTGAAAGCTTGTTATGCCAATTGATAGTGGTAAAGACACCAAGAAACACCTTATTGTACCCACGACTACGCATAGACGCTCCAGCTCTCTTCCAAGTTCCCTTCTTGGTAGAGCTCCTTCTCCCGCCACTCTACGGAAAGTTCCAACTCCGGCCAAATCCAAAGTTGCTCAGGTACCAACAATTTCGGTGCGCGCTCCTCCAGTCAATCGTTCAGTTGGTCATCAGATCTCCCAGGCGCTAAAAATGGCACTTCAAGAGTTCATCAACTCGTCCCATAAGCTCACGCAGTTTGAAGCTAGGATTCAAAATTCTCCTACAGCCTCACTTCACACTCACAGAGTGCGTCTTGAGCAGCTTCGGTCCATATGGACTGCCGTAGAGCTCAAATATGAACTCTGTTCCAATGCATTGTCTCAAACGGAGACAAATGTTGAGGACAAGATCGCCATGCAAACCCGGTATGACCACTGCTTCTCTATATACGAGGAACTTGCCTCTCAGTTAAATGAGAGTATAGAGACCGCAACAGCTCCCACTCCAGCACCTGCAGCACCACAAGTAGCCTCCCACCCACGAAGCTACCGGTCACCACCATTCGATGCTGAAGTTTTCAGCGGTGACTACCTTAAATGGCCAACTTTCCGTGATCTCTTCACAGCGGTCTACATATTCGATCCTGGCTTAAGTCAGATCGAAAAACTATTCCACCTTAATGCTAAGACCAGTGGAGAAGCGAAAGCAATCGTGTCCAAGTCCCCTCTCACGAATGAGGGTTTCTCGTCTGCTTGGAAAAACTTGACGGACAGGTTCGAAAATAAGAGGCTGTTAGTGAACAGCCAACTTAAGATCCTTTTCAACCTTCCGTCAGTTTCTCATGAGTCTGGAGCCGCCATCCAAATCCTTCAAAGCACTATTCAAAGTTGCTTGACGGCTCTAGACCACTCCAAAATCAGCAAAGAGAACTGGGATTGCCTTCTTGTCTTCCTATGCTCGTCTAAACTCCCAAGGCTGACGTTGTCACTCTGGGAGCAGTCCGTACAAAATAAGGCTGAAATTCCGTCGTGGAAGGAAATGTCAGACTTCCTTTCAGAGCGCTATCGCACATTGGAAGCGATAGAGGACGTACAACCCAGTACAAGCGCGCAGACTAATTCCCAACCTGGTCGAAAGGAGCCTCCTACGAGGAAGGTCAACTCCTTTGAGACAAAGGTTGTAGGTAAACCACAAACCTGCAAACTTTGCTCAAAAGAGAACCATCCTATACGTCTGTGTCCGCTCTTTCTCCAAATGGCTGTTGATGAAAGGTCCAATTTCATCAAACAACAGAAGTTGTGTCTAAACTGCTTCGCAAGAGGACACATCCTTAAAGATTGCACGAGTCAACATAATTGTTTTACGTGCAAGGGTCGCCATAATACACTCCTGCATCGTGGCACCCCTCCTACTGCGCCCTCTTCAGCAGATTCTGCACCAACTCCCCAAAATTCGAATATACAGTCCACTCCTCCGACGACTAATATTCAGAATTATTTCACGGCGAACACACAAGGTGTTCTTCTCGGCAATGCTCTTATAAACGTTTGCCATTTGGGCATGACTTATAAGGCACGTGCACTGATCGATCCAGGATCAGAGGCTACGTTCATCTCCGAACGGATGTTCAACATCATAAAGCCCTCCTACCAAGCCGTGAAAGTTCAGGTCGCTGGCTTAAATCAAGCCATCTTAGCCATTCCACAAAACTATTGTCACTTCCAGATTGGCTCCCCGATCACTCCCAGGTTACAGCTAGAAACTGCAGCCTTTGTTCTTCCTCAATTGGCAGGTAACCTTCCATCCTACTCAATGTCCAAGGATCTTCTGAAGGACGTGCCAAACCTCCAACTCGCTGATCCGTACTTCCACCAGAGCTCTCAGATAGACGTGCTCTTAGGAGCCGATATCCTCCCATCTATTATGAAGAGTGGCTCTGTATCCAAAATTTGTGGAACCCTGCTCGGTCAAGAGACCATATTCGGCTGGGTCCTCACTGGACCAGTAGCCCAGTCGAATCTTTCGACCGTGTCATCCTTTACCACAAGGATCAAGATCAGCAAAGAGCAAAGGCATCAAAGACATCAACAGTTTTGCTTCCGTTGGAAAGAGGAATACCTCAAAGAGTTGCACAAACGGTCCAAATGGCAACTCCCAACGAGAAACCTCCAAGTCGGCGATATGGTGGTTGTCAAAGAAGACAATCTTCCAGTCAACGAATGGCGTCTGGGCCGCATCCAAGCCGTTTATCCAGGCGCTGATGACATTGTCCGCGTGGTGGATATCCTCACCACCCGTGGCGTCATAAAAAGGCCCACCGTAAAAGTAGTCCTCCTTCCCATAGAGGACACCGTCCAGACACCCTCCTAAGCTTGTGTTGTCCTTTAGTGGATATATGTCCGGCAGACACTAATCCATATATCCACCGTCTATTTTTCAGATTAGTGAAGAAAAAATGGCACCACGCAAGGCGCAACCACAAAGGGCAGCGAAGCCAAGCGGACCAAAAGGAGTGAACTCCTTCCGGTGCCGCGTCTGCCGAGGAGTCCACGCATTGAAGAAGTGCCAACGGTTCCTGCATCTGGCTGCGGAGAAGCGTCTCCGGGCAGTACTAATCAATAGGTACTGCCCGAACTGCCTCGCCCATGAGCACTCAGCAGGCTCATGTCGCAGTGGTGGTACCTGTCGCACATGCGGCCAGGACCACCATACGCTCCTCCATCTCCCGAGCAGCCAATCCAAAAGGCAAGCCCCCACGCCATCACCATCTCCTCTTCCACCGACAGAGTCCCTGGCGGCTACCCAATCGGCAACAATCAGCATGTTGCCGACGGCCTTAGTAAGCCTTGACGTAGCCGGCAAAACCTATGAGGTGCGTGTGCTGTTGGACGCGTGTAGTCCACACAGCCGCATGCCCACCTCACTGGCAACGGCCTTTGGCCATTCCGCCGAAAAGGGGTTTTGCCGCGCCTTGTTCAGGTCGAGGGTAGCGCCAGACTTCGCTACCACCGTGACTCTGAAGTTGGAAGATGTGCATGTGCGGACTCCGGCACAGAAGGTTGGCAAGGACCTTTGCCAATGCTATCCAGGCATCACGCTGGCGGACACCCGGTGCCACATCCCGAGCAGAGTATCCATTGTTCTGGGGGCCGACGTCTATGGTGACGTGATCCTACCCGGGCTTGTTCCATCCCACGGTGGACTGCCGTTGGCCCAGAACACTCTGTTTGGTTGGGTACTATCCGGTGTCTTCAAGACATAGTTCGCCAGCGCCCCTAACGCTCATCCAGCGGCATCTAAAAAAGATCCCGGCTCCATCCTAATACTTGCAATAGTATTGCAAGGGGGGCGGGATGTTTACGTCGAAACGCAGCCGCCTAAAAGTAGGCAGCGTTGCGGCGTAAACAGTGCGAGAGTCACCAAAAGCTCTCGCGCTCTTTTATCCGAAGTAATGCTAAGTTAGACTTAAGATTACATTGTAAATTAACATGAAAACCAGTTGAAAAAATATAAGTGAAGTGAACGCCACGCGCCCCGCATTGTCTCCTTTTATTCGAATTGTTTTCGCGTCGGTATTTTTCGTTTTTCACAGCATTTTCGCCTCCACCAACGATTCCCCTTCACGGAAGGAAGATCCGACTGCCGCCGCCACAAACATATAATTTAAATATAAGCATTTTGAAAGACCTTAAAGTCGGCTTCATTAGGGAAGTAAATAACACTTTTCTTAGTGCAGAGGTATTCTTTAATTAGGTCTTTGGCAAAGGTGTCTGTCATTTCTTTATAACTAATTTTTATTCTAGTTTTATGAAAGTATCTTATTATTTGGACATCATCAAAATTGTCTTTTAAGAATTCTAATTGTCTGTTATAATAATTGAGAGGTCTTTCGTTTAAGAAAATGTGACTTTGATTGTCTTCTTGTGCGCTATGCACAGTAGCTGCTGTGGTAATGGAAACTGGGTTATCTTCTCCTAGGAACTCTGGATAAGGCATCAGCGACATGATTTTCCTTGCCAGGTAGGTATTGGATATTATAATCGTATTCATTTAATTATACCCTTTGACCATTGAAAATGGTCAAAAAAGGGTATACTAACTTTGTGCAAAATGTATGTAAAGTATATATATTCTTGCTCAGGATCACTAGCCGAGTCGATTGAGACATGTCCGTCTGTCTGTCCGTCTGTCCGTCTGTCCGTCCGTCCGTCTGTCCGTCTGTATGAGACAACAGATCTCAGCTATTAAAAAAGCTAGAGATACCAAATTTGGCATGAAGGTTCCTATAAACCATAGGCAGATCAAGATTATATCAAATGTTTGATACCACGCCCACCGCCCCCGCAAATCGGTAATTTACGATTATTAAGCAAAGTTTTGAACTTCTAAAGTTCTGCTTCGGTATGTATAATGCAATATGAACATATCCTTCAAATTACAATCCGATCGGACCAATAACACAGAAGTTATTAAAGTCAACGTTTTCAGTACAATATATAATTATAATAATTGAGGGGTCTTTCGGTTAAGGAAATGTGGCTTTGATTGTCTTCTTGTGCGCTATGCACAGTAGCTGCTGTGGTAATGGAAACTGGGTTATTTTCTCCAAGGAAGTTTTCTTGAATTTAAACTCAGGATAAGGCATCAGCGACATGATTTTCCTTACCAGGTAGGTATTGGATATTATAATCATATTCATTTAACTTTATCTTCCATCTTTGTAATTTCATATTGGGTTCTTTTACGTTACTTAGCCATACAAGTGGCCTATGATCGCTTTATATTTGAACTTTCTACCGAATAGGTAAGACCTGAAATATTTTGTTGCCCATACTTTAGCTAATAGTTCTTTTTCTATTGCTGAGTAATTGAGTTCGTGTTCATTAAGAGTTCTGCTTGCATAGCAAATGGGTTTATGCTCTTGAGATGATACAGCACCTATAGCTATATTACTTGCATCTGTTGTTAATGAAAATTTCTTTTCGAAGTTAGGGTATATTAGTATTGGATCGGACGTGATGAGTACATTTATTTTTCCGAAAGCGGAAATGTAATCGTTATCTTCTGTATTAATTATTGCTCCTTTTTTTAATTTGAGTGTCATTGGTTATGCTATTTTTGAAAAATTGGGAAAGAACTTACGGTAAAATCCGCAGAGTCCAAGAATAGACTTTATTCCTTTTGTGGTTTTAGGAATGGGGAAATTAACAATGGCGTTTATTTTGTTAGGGTTTGGTTTTATACCGTCTATTGTGATAATGTGACCAAGAAATTCTGTTTCTTTCTTTAGAAATTCACATTTGTCAAATTGCAATTTTAAGTTAGCTGATCGTTGCTTTTCGAATACTCTACGAGTACGAATTATGTGTTCCTCTAATGAAGTGGAATAAACTAGACAATCCTTGTAGATTAAATCTTCTAGGAGGTTGTTCATGCAACGTTGAAATTTGCTGGTGCATTTTTCATATCAAAGGGCATACGAAGATATTTGTAATGTCCATGTTTTGTTGAAAATGCTGTTTTGGATATTGATCGCGGGTCCATTTGAATTTAGCTAAATCAATAGTTGAGAAGTATTGACAGCGTCCAAGGTTGTCTAACATTTCGTCCATTACAGGAATAGGGAATTTGTCGTCAATGGTTATTTCATTGAGACTGCGATAGTCTTTGACTAATCGAAATTTTGGTTTGCCAGAAGTATTGTTTTTCTTTGGGTCAATCCAAACTGGAGAACAATAAGGGGATTCTGGGTTTATATAGACAGAATGTTGTTAAAAGAACAAACTTTTTAAGAGTGATGAAGCTTTATTATTTCAGTTGGCTCACTGTAAACATTGGGCTAGCCAAGTGATCGAATTTGGGACAATTATTTGGGTGATCAGGTTCGAGGCAATTATTTGTTATTGTTCGCGTTTTTAGGCCATGGATTTAAAAATTACATGGTCTATTTGGTTTGTCGGAATGTGCGTAACAGACAGAAGGAGACATCTGCGACCCCATAAAGTATGTATATTCTTGCTCAGGATCACTAGCCGAGTCGATCTTGCCATGTCTGTCTGTCCGTCTGTCCGTCTGTCCGTCTGTCTGTCTGTCCGTCTGTCCGTCTCTATGAGCGTCTGATTCTCAGCCATTAAGAAAGCTAGAGACTTTAAATTTGGCATGGAGATTTCTGTATATCCTAGGCAGTAAACGTCGTTTCCGTAAATCATAAATTGAATTTGAAAAGCGATTAATAAGCAAAGTATTAAAGTGTTAAAGTGTACATTGTGAACCTTTTCTATAAATTACAACCCGATCGACCAATGAACATAGAAGTTACACGAGTTAACATTTTCTATTGATTTGTGATGCCTTGCCTGCAAGCTGCCTTGCCAGCCACGTGCTTTTTCGATCTTTTTAATGCGAAAATGGTTATGTGTGTGTATGAGATCGAAATAGTAACTTAGCTGCATAGCGAATAATTGCAGCGATAGTCAAGTGTGTAGAGAGCAAGCAAAGGGATGGAGGTTCGACCCCTCGGGAAGGCGGTTTGATTTTATTTAGTTTTGCACTGTAAGAAGTTTTTTTTTCATCATTATAAAATTTGATTTCATTTATCAAATTTCAACAAATAATCTTTTTTTATAAAGCTAGCCCAGAACTAAAATAAGTAATTGTGTCTCTCATTAAAGAGACATTGGGCGGAACGGAGTTCATTGGAGAATTCTCGAAAAAAGGTGGACAGTCAGAAATGGTAACAGATGTCCCCTTTATTGGCCCTCTACCCGGTGAGTCGGAAAAACTACCAGATCTTACAAAACTTATCAGAGAATTTTCGGGAAACCGTACAGAATTCGGCTCTTGGAAGAATAACGTGGGTAGATAATGTGTTTGTATGGGGGGAGAGTAAATACCAACGCATATTATTTGATGACGTTGGCGATGTGGAACAAAATCACTGGCGAGGCCGATGCCGCACTAGAATCCTATAACACCCCTCTGAACTGGAAGGCGATTGAAAAATGCCTGACGGATCAGTTCGCCGACAAACGCGACCTCAAGACCCTTGAGTATCAATTGTTCTTGATGACTCAAGGACTATTGACCGTCACCGAATTCTATCAGGCCGTTTACTATCAGCTATCGCTGATCCTTAATCAAATCAAACGCGGTTATTAATGTTAAAAACAAAATACTAACAATAAACGGAAACTATAGTATCCGAGTGAAACAACTAGTGATACAGTCAGTAAACAACATATAGCTCAGAATGGAGCATATTTCGAACAGTCAGAAGAATCTTATAAATTCGCTTACCCAGAAACATTCGAACTTATTTGCGGACCCAGATGAAAGATTAACTAACACTACCAGAGTGATAGGAGAAATAAGGTCATCATCATATAGGATAGTCATCGACTATCTAAAACTCAACTCCGTAACTATTTCGGATAGGTACCCCATCTTGAGATTGGAGAAATAATCGCACAATTGGGCGACAATAAATATTTCTCCGTTCTAGATCTCAAAAGCGGATTTCTTAAAGAAAAGGACATAGAAAAAACTGCGCTCGCAATCAACGGCGGAAAGTTCGTATTCACCCGATTACCTTTCGGCTTAAAGAACTCACCGTCCATTTTCCAGAGAGCCTTAGACGACATTCTAAGAGAACACGTAGGAAAAATATGCTACGTGTATATTGACGATATCATCGTCTTTATTCGGTCAGAAAATGAACATGCCACGCACTTGGATGAGATATTTGCCACTAGAAAAAGCGAATATGAAAGTGCTGATGGACAAATGTGAATTCTTTAAAGAGGAGGTAAATTTCTTGGGATTTATTATCTCACCCAAGGGCGTTAAAACGAACGCTGATAAAAAATGGTCGCCTCCCAAAAAATATTTAAAAAAAAACTCGGGTAGATTTAAACAGTGACGCGATAAGCGTTTTTGACAAGATACGACGAACTTTAGCCTCACAAGATGTCATACTGGCGTACCCAGACTTTAGTAAAGATATCAAGTTAACAACGGACGCCTCCAGCTTCGCTATAGGCGCCGTCTTAGAACAGGATTCCCGTCCGATTACCTTCATTTCCCGTACGCTCTCGAAAACCAAAGAAAACTACGCAGCAAATGAGAAAGAAATGCTAGAAATAGTTTGGGCACTTCAGAGCCTACGAATGTACCTTACGGTACCGTCAAGGTGATAATATACACTGATCACCAACCACTGACTTTTGCTCTTAGTTCAAAGAACCATAATGGGAAACTCAAAAGAAGGAAAAGCTACTTAGAGGAGTACAACCACGAGCTAAGATACAAGCCGGGTACCTCTAACATGGTAACCGACGCTCTTTCCAGAATCCCAACAAACCCCCAAATTAATAGTACAACGGCAACGGTTCATAGTGACGAAAGTTCTTCGCATAATCTGATACCAGTTGAAAATGTCCCCATTAATGTATACAAAAATCAAATATTTTTCCTAATATCAGAAGAGGAGAAAGAGTCATTCGAAATCCATTTCCCTACTTTTCATATACATATAATTAAAAAGAAATCATATTCTGAGGAAGATCTGGTGGACATTTTAAAAAAACACCTAGACCCAAAAATCGTGAACGGGATCTTCACACCCGAACACGTAATGGGCGAAATCCAGAATAATTACCCACAGCATTTTAAAAATTACAAAACTAGATACACGCAGAAACAAGTCACGGACGTAAATTTAGAGAGCGAACAGGATAATATTGTAGTTTCCGAACACATGAGGGCGCATAGAAACGCCATCGAAAATAAAATCCAGATACTAAGCAAGATCTTTTTTCCTGGCCTCCGGAAGAAAACAGAGGCCACGGCAAAAGCATGCGGGACTTGCAAAATAGCCAAATTTGACAGACATCCGCCTCATGGGGAGATTCAACCGACCCTCATAAAAATCATCTACATATACATACATCTACACGACCCAAAGACATTTAGTACTAACGGCCATAGATAAATTTTGAAAATACGCTCAGATAAAAATAATTAAAATCAAAGGCATCGGAAGATATAAAACATCCACTAAGAGAAATAATGATAGCATTCGGTATGCCCAAGCAGATTGTAATGGACAACGAAAAGGCTTTAAATTCAGCAGCTATCAAGTTTCTGCTGCAAGAGCAGCAGCAGGCAAAAGTCTACACGACACTGCCCTACCCTTCGACTATCAATGGGCAAGTCGAAAGATTTCATTCAACTCTAACCGAGATAATGAGATGACTAAAGCTAGACGAAAGCAAACTTGAATTTGAAGAACTACTCTTTAAAGCATTTGAAGAGTACAATACGTCAGTTCATTCAACAACGAAATAAAATTCTTTAGACATATTTTTCGGAAAACAACTAAGCACAAACCCCTAAAGAACTTCAAGATGCAAGGAAAAAGATCAGTGACAAAATATAAAAAAAGCAGATTACTGACTTAGAATATCATAACCGAAGAAATAACACAATAAAGAAATACGAGAAAGGGGAAACAGTTTATGTTGTTGGTTATTTCAGATAATGAAACACACGCGCAATGTTGAATTGTGAACGTTTAATGAAGAACTAACTTCAGTAAGAGTACATAAGAATGTGTAGTCAAAGTAGAAGAAGATTACAATGTTGCCAGATAGTTGGTATGAAGCTTACAAACAAAAGATACTCGATATTCATCATAATCGATATTCAACACTTCCTCTTAAGCTACATACATAAATTTTAATTTAATCCAAGATATTTAATTAATTCATAATGCTTTTGCTTTCCTAAGCCTTTTGTAAAGATATCAGCAACATTTTCATTAGTTGATACATATTTTAATTCAATTTCTTTACTTTCGACTTTCTCTCTCACGAAATGATACTTAATATCTATGTGTTTAGTGCGCTTGTGATGTACAGGGTTTTTAGCGATATGCTGCGCACTAATGTTGTCACCTAATAAGATAATTTTATCCTGATCCAAACAGCCAATTTCTTTTAGCAGTCTGCGAAGATAAACGGCTTCTTTGGCAGCAGTTGACAAAGCGATATACTCAGCTTCAGTGCTGCTTTGGGCAACTACGCTTTGTTTTGAAGATGCCCAGGAAAACGCGCTGCCGCCCAACATAAACGCATATCCTGAATACGATTTCCTATCATTCTGATCATTTGCCCAATCAGCATC
Organism: Zaprionus kolodkinae; assembly: GCA_018901885.1. Classification (NCBI taxonomy): domain Eukaryota; kingdom Metazoa; phylum Arthropoda; class Insecta; order Diptera; family Drosophilidae; genus Zaprionus; species Zaprionus kolodkinae. The sequence goes on along the minus strand of JAEIFM010000283.1, from coordinate 46,434 downwards.
AGCAAAGCCTTTTACTGAGTCTCCGGTTTTGTGATATGTGATGCTCAGATCCATGGTTCCAGATAAATATCGTAAAATATGCTTGGCTGCAGTTTGGTGCTCGACGTGTGGATTCGTGTTCCGTTGAGATAACTTGCAAACGGCGTGCAATATATCAGGTCGGCTTAATACTGCTAAATACATAAGGGAACCTATTAGCAATTGATATTCTGTTGTATTTACCTTGACGCAATCGTCATCTTGGCAGGAAACTTGAAATCCAGACTCAAGTGGGGTGGACGCAGATCGGCAGTTCTGCATCCCATAAGTGGCTAATAAAGATTCTATGTACTTCGTTTGCGACATGGTTACAGGTCCTCGTTCACCATTTCGCTTAACTTCCATTCCAAGGAAGTATTTTACGGGGCCGCTGTCATGTGTCTCGAACTTGTCAGCAATCTTTCTTTTGATTATATCAATGTCTCTCTCGGTAGGACAAATGATAAGTAAGTCATCTACGTAAACTGCAATGTACTTTTGCTCTGTAAGATGTACGTAAAGACACGGCTCGCTTTTACATCTTTTGAAATCTAAACTTATCAAAACCTCATCCAGTGTATTATTCCAGGATCGTCCAGATTGTTTTAGGCCATAGATTGCCTTTTGCAGCTTCAATACTTTCGTTGGGTGATCCTCGTCAACAAAGTTCTCCGGCTGCTTCATATAAACCGTTTCTTCCAAAGTACTGTTTAAGTATGCATTGGAGATGTCCACTTGGTTCATACATAGCTCCTTCTCTGCGGCGATAGCAAATAGCATTCGAATTGTTTCGTAACGTATCACTGGAGAGAATGTTTCCCAGTAATTGACACCAAACTGCTGCCCGCATCCTTTGGCAACTAGTCTTGACTTGAATCGCTCGACTTCGCCATCTTTGTTTCGTTTTATACGAAACACCCATTTTGATGCAATGGCCTTTTGTTTAGGAGGTAGGTCCACCATTTCCCATGTCTCGTTCTTTCTTAAAGCATCCATTTCCGTTTGCATCGAATCTTGCCAGTTACGAACATACTGACTGCTCAACGCTTCTGCAACTGATTTCGGTGTTTCAATGTCATCCGAACTATCCAAGTAACTTAGTACATTGTACTGCTTACGGGGCCTGCCGCGTTGGCCTGTCCGTAGAATTCTTGGTCTTCCTGGTCCATAACGTGCAGAATTTTCCTCCTGTTCCAATGGCTCTTCTGCGTCGTTGGCGCTGACAAACTCTTCCCCTTCTTCGTCTGAGTCACTGCGCTCCGTGTCCTGTATCTCTTGATTTACCGGCTCCGGCTGTAAGACTTCGACAGGTGGCTCGAGACGAATAATGTTTGTCGCAAAATCAATTCTTGTGTTCTGTGCAGCTGACTTAAACTCACCCTCTAAGAATTTTAAGTCACGACGTACCACTACTGACCGTTTTTCGGGATCGTAGAGACGATACGCTTTTGTCTCAAATGAATATCCAACGAACATACTCGCTTCCTTTTGCCTGAAACTTCCCCTTCTTTGGTTTTTCCAGTGCAAAAACGCGTGATCCAAAGGTGCGAAGATGCTTTACAGATGGCCTTCGCCCTTTCCATAACTCAAAGGGAGTCCCTCCGTTGAGAAATTTAGTTGGACATCTATTACGCAAATAAGCTGCGGTTTGCACAGCTTCAGCCCACAGAAATTCCGGTAAATTTGCGTGAATTAGGAGACTTTTTGCCATTTCTATTAACGTGCGATTTGCTCGCTCAGCAATACCATTTTGCTGCGGCGTGTAAGGAACCGTCAATTGTCTTTTAATTCCGCACTTTTCCAAAAAATTCGTCAAATTGTTTGTTTTTATATTCGGTGCCGTTGTCACTACGCAATACCTTTATTTTCTTATTTGTTTGACATTCAACATAATTTTTGAATAGCTTGAATTTTTCAAACACTTCATTCTTCGTGCGCATAAAGTAAACAAAGTTCTTTCTTGTGTAATCATCGATAAAACTAACCACATATCGATTTCCAGCGATCGAATTGACATTCATAGGCCCGCAAACGTCGTTATGAACTAGTTCCAGAACACTTTTTGTTATTCGTTCCGCCTTTTGTGGGAATGGCAACCCACATATTTTTGCCTTATTGCAAGTGTCACAATTTGTTTTAATATTAACGTTTTTAATATTCAATCCATGCACAAGCTTTTTCTCACTTAAGTCTTTCAAATTTTTGAAATTTAAATGGCCAAACCGATTATGCCATATTGATACCCATGATGAATCTTGAGAGATATGCAATTCATTGTGTTCAAATTTATTTTCGTATACATATAAATTGTTTTCTTGCTTTGCGCGTAACACAATTTCACCACTATTGTTGCATATTACTGCTCCGTTATTTTCAAATTTCGTATGGTGACCGTATTTTGCTGCTTTGCTTATCGATACAAAGTTCATGTTTAATGATGGGACATACAGAACGTCTCTCATTGTTATTTGCCGATTTTCAGTATGCAAAATCACAGTTCCTACACCAGGCGACTCAACAGATTTATCTGCTGCTAACATGATCGTGGTATTATTTTCACTTATATTTGAAAATTTAGTTTTGTCACAACACATATGTGAAGTAGCGCCACTGTCAAGGCACCACATATTTTTTCTGTCTTTAACAATACTGCTATGCATTAAAAAATTCGATTGTTCATTCTCCTTTTCTTTTTTCTCTTCTTTATTTTTGTTTCTGCATTCACTCGCGCGATGACCCGGTTTTTGGCAATTGTAGCATTTTCCTTTAAACTTATCTTTGTCTTTTTGGCGATTGTCCTTCTGCTTACTGTTGTTCTCCTTTGTGTGTGTGTACACAGCTTCTGCTTCTTCTAGTTTCTCTTCTTTTCTGGCGCCTTCTTCGAGGAATTTGATTTTTACCGTTTCAAATGGCGGCATCTCGTCGCGTGTTTCTATTGCGACTACAAAATTTTCCCAAGAATCAGGCAAACTTGACAAAAACATTATAACCTTCAATTCGTCTTCCAAAGTTATTGCAAGCTCTGCCAATTTATCGGTTATGTTTACAAATGAATTAACATACTGAGACGCAGTATCCCCAGATTGCATTTTCAATCTCACTAGTTTTTGATACAACTGAGTTTTTCTAATTGGTCCCGCCGGCATATGAATGCTGCGCAATTTCTTCCATGCTTCTGCCGATGTTGTGCACGACTTTATGTGCATCAACTGCGTGGGCTTAACATTCAATATTAAACTAGCTAAAGCTTTTTGATCAATTGTTTCCCATCGCGCCGCCTGCGATGCTTCCTCGGGTTTGATTTGTTTTTCGCACACAACATTCCACAAATCCGATGTAATTAATAAGCTTCGCATAGACAAACTCCACATGTCATAATTCCCGTCATCGAGTTTTTCTATTTGGATTGACATACTCATTGCGAATTCTTCTCTGACGTTTTCTAGTCTTTTTCACAATTCACGAGGGATCTGGGCCCATAACCTTTGTTGGTTATTTCAGATAATGAAACCACGCGCAGTGTTGAATTGTGAACGTTTAATGAAGAACTAACTTCAGTAAGAGTACATAAGAATGTGTAGTCAAAGTAGAAGAAGATTACAATGTTGCCAGATAGTTGGTATGAAGCTTACAAACAAAAGATACTCGATATTCATCATAATCGATATTCAACATATGTGAAGATTGATAAAAGGCTAGGGTCGAAACTAACACCGAGATACAGAAAAGAAATAGTCCAAGAAGATAGAAACACCACAATAAAAACACATTCAGGGAAAACAGTACACAAAAATAATATTAAGATTATATCCATGCGCAGGTTACTCTTATTGCCAACATGTTTCGGGCGGGTTACCATACTAGACTACACCCACATCCAACACATTCCCATGAAAACGGGAACCGCTGTCCTGCAAAACGGGACATTCAAAATTATCCACGTGTTCAACATTAAAGAATTCGAATCCGCGTTCGGTGACATATCGAACAGATTAGATGAAGTTAACAAAACACACCCACTTTTCCCTTTCCTTAAGTTCGAACTCATGAAATCAAAATCAGACTTAAGAAAACTCCAACCATTTAAAATCCAGAAAAAAGCAAGAGATGCCTTGGGAACGGCATGGAAATGGTTGGCCAGTTCACCGGACCACCATGACAAAGAAATAATAATAAACAAAATAAACGAACAACTCGAAAATAATAATAGACAGTTAATAATAAATAAGGTACTAACTGACAGAATTAAACAATTAAGCTTAATAACCAACAATATAATTAAGGCCATTTAGAAAATAAAAAATTTTATTGATGAAAAAATCTCTCTATTGCAATATAAATTACACATTCTAAAAGAAGAACTCAATAACTTAGTCCATGCAATAGATTGGGAAAAAACAGATACCATAATTTCCATTATATTATTTATTTTATTTACTTTAAGCCTAAAATAAAATAAAATTACATACATAAATTTAAATTAAAAATATAAGTATAATTTAAATTGAAAGTAAGGATATAATTAAAATTTTTTTTTTTTAAAATTATTTTATTATTATTTAATCATTTACTTATTTATTTAATCTGGGAATAAAAAGATAATTTTAGTTGATCCAACATTTGTTGCAAAGGATTGGGGAAACCCAGAAAACCTAATCAGATCAAAAGTAGTGTGTTAATGGATTAAAGCGCTTGTAACGCCCGAGGAGCGCAGTTAACGAATAGGAAGGTTTTTCTAGCTAGGTGAGAAAGTAGTGAAAACCTAACGATATTAGTCGATTGGCTGTTAGATATAATAAAGTAGTATTTGTTGGACGGTTCGTGCAAGGCATAGGTCGACCTACAACTAGGAAGAGTTAGTGGAATATAATTTCTCGTTAGTCGGCAAGGAACAGAGAAGTGTAACCGGCTAATCAAGTCATCACTGTCAATGTCGTCTTTAATAAGGTTATTAATAAAAACCACACCAAGCATAGTACGCCGATTGGCTAAGAAAGGTAGATTTAGTAGAATAAGTCTGTTAATATAGGAAGGTAGTCTTAAGTTTGGATCCCTTTTTTTTTTTTTTTTTTTTTTTGGACGTTGATACAATGAATGTATAATCAAGTGGTCCATGCAATACCAAGCCGATGCTTGTTACGCGCGGATCCCAGACACAGCGAATGTCCACCTCCCGCCCAACCGACCGAGGGGCACAGTCGCAGAACGTACGACTCGAAACGCGAATAGCGAACGCGGGCATGCAGTTATTACTAAAGATAGAACAGATTTGCGAGGAAAGGCTACTTAATTTCTAGAAAGATAGGAAAGGATTTCAACTTTTAGGCATGCAACAGAGGAAGCGTTAGCAATAAGGAAGTATAGATTATTGTAGTCCGAGCATAATACCCTAAACGGATCGTGAAGGGCATAATTCGACCTACAATAAGGAAGAGTTAGTGGTAAGTATTAGGTCCGCAACTAAGTTCTCGCTGTTTTTTTGTATGCAAATTTTACTTTATTATAAAAAAACTATTAACAATGGATGGTTCAAAGTATTGCCCATCGCTAGGCACATCTTTTTTCAATCTTTCTGCTATAGCTTGAATACCTTAACAGTAAAAGTGTTCGTTTTTTGAGGTTTTCCACAAATCTAGCCATTTTTCGATATCTTCGAATTCGTGGAGCTGCTGATCAGCTAGGTCGTGAGCCATCGAAAGAAACGAGTGTTTATCGGAAAGCCTAATATCTTGGGATTATAGCGGGAGGGGTAGGACTTCCAATTTAAGCGTTCCAAAGTAGCTTTTTACTGATTTCGCTGGTCAACTGGTCGAGTTTTGTCATGAAATAAGATCTAAGATAAGATAAGATCGGGTGTTTTGGCTTTTTTTGCGCAGTGCTCGGCTTAATTGATTGGAAATGGCTTGCTTTATTCTGAAACAAGTTCTTCATGCTGTTGGGGCGAATCCTCATGGAGCAACGTCCCCATTTATGCGAAATCGAATGATTTGGGCCTTCCTTCACGTGGACGGTCGGCATTATAAAAATCATCGTCTTTAAAAGGTCGGATCCAATCCCAACCTGTGGTTTCCCTTAGAGCAGCATCTCCAAACACTAATTGCAGCCGTCGATGCGTTTGAGCTGCTGTTTTCTTCAAATTGAAGAAGAAAATCAGCACTTCCCGCAAATGACGGTTATTTGACAGAAAATTAGACCATTTTGAACAACAAAAAAAATATAATGCAAAAACAAAATCCCTAATATGTTTAAGCTTGGTTTATGACGTTTTGGATATGTCAAAATCAATCACCCCTTTTAACTAGAGGCATTTACTGACAAACAGCGGGAACTTAGTTGCGCACCTAATAGTTTCTAGTTATTCTACAAGGAACAGAGAAGTGTAGCCGGCTAACTAGGTCTACACTATCAATATCACCTTGAATGAGGTTATTAATAAATACTACACCCAGCATGGTTCTGCGGTTAGCTAGAGATGGTAGGTTAAGCAACAAAAGTCTACTGCCATAAGAAGGAAGTCTTAAGTTTACATCCCAGTTAAGGCCTCGTAAGGCGAAAAGTAAAAAGTTTTTTTGTACAGATTCAATGCGTTTTTTATGAGTAGTGTACTGGGGACACCATACGCAAGATCCGTATTCCAGAATTGGACGAACAAGTGAAGTATAGAGGGTCTTTGTTACATAAGGATCGTCAAACTCCTTAGACCACCTCTTAGTAAAGCCAAGAACACCCGTGGCTTTATTGACCATATTAGAAATATGTTCGGAAAATTTTAATTTTCGGTCCAATCAGACCCCCAGATCATCAACTAAGTTGATTCTATCTAATTTACAGCCACAAAGAGTATAAGAACGTACGTTGGACTGGCTCGGGAGAATGTCATCAGCTTGCATTTAGAGCTGTTCAGGGTTAAAAAATATGCACAACACCAAGAGTGAAAACTATTTAAGTCGGCTTGTAGGTTAGAGTGACAGTGGTCATCTTTATATTGATAACAAAGCTTTACATCATCCGCATACATGAGAGTACGGGAGTTATGTACGACCAGAGGTAGGTCATTGCTGAAAAGCGTAAAGAGTAGGGGGCCTAAATGGCTACCCTGAGGAACACCAGATGTGGCGAAGAGAAGGTCTGAATGAACGTTATTAAAGAGGACTCTTTGAGTTCTGTCAGTCAGATAACTCACAATCCAACTAAGTAGTTGTGGTGAGAACCCTAAGAGGTTGAGTTTATGTGCAAGAAGGGAATGATTTACTGAGTCAAATGCTTTACTGAAATCAGTATATATAACATCAGTTTGAAGATTTTCCTGAAAACCTTTTATAACAAAGGATGTCAGCTCAAGCAAATTCGTCGTAGTTGATCGACGTTTCATAAATCCGTGCTGAGAAGGCGATATGACGGATCTACAGAAATGTTGCAAGTGAGGAGTTAAGATATTCTCGAAGAATTTAGGTATAGCCGACAATTTAGAGATACCTCTATAATTGCTTGCATCAGACTTACTGCCCTTCTTAAGCAAGGGGATAATAAATGATTCCTTCCATATAGAAGGAAAGGATGATGTATCTAAGGACAGCGAGAACAGTTTGAGCAATGGCTTACTTACAGAGTGAGCACAGAACCGAAGTACACAAGCGGGAACACCGTCGGGACCTGGAGAAAAAACTGGCTTAACAGAGTGAAGATCCTTAACAAGTGAAATTTCGTTTAGAATAGGACTGAAAATACCATTTGAACAGGGAATGTTATATGGATAAAAATGAACATATTGAGTAGAAGGCGAGTACGTCGTTTGAAAAAACTTTGCAAACATGTCGGCCATGGCTTGGCTGGTGTCTGCTATAGAATTTTCAAAGAACAACTTTGAAGGTTTAACCGATGACTTACTCTTCATGTTAACAAAACTATAAAACTGTTTAGGGTTCACAAGAAACTGAGTCCTACAACGAGTTAAATAGTTTTTATAACATTTCGCGTTCAGTACTGAAAATTTTAAACGAGCAGCTAAAAAACGAGAAAAGGCTGCAGGTGAATTATTAATTTTATATTTATTTAAATAAGTTAGATTTTAAATTTTTTAGGCGCGACAACTCTCTTGTGAACCAAGGGGGCTTACTCAAGTGTGTTGGAAGGTAAAAAGGAACACAAATGTCAAAAAATGAATTTATATTTTGATAAAATAAATTTGTCGCTACTGAAATATCAGTAGACGAGTAAAGTTCTGTCCAGTCGAAGACAGAAATTAAGAAATTTAATAATCCAAAGTCTGCTTTTTTAAAGCAACGTACACGTCTACGCGGTTTTTCATTTTTATCAAAACACACGCCAAGATCAACAGTAACTTCGAGGGTGGGATGGTAAGAATCTTCTGGTAAAGAAAGAGGCTGAGTCCTGTTTAGAATCACCCTAGATGGATCAGATACGAAACATAAATCTAGCGATCTGTTTCTAGAATTTTTGACATGATTGACCTGCGACAATGACATATCAAACAAACCATCAAAAAGGTCATGCTGCCGGGAAGGCAATAAGAAAGCTTCATCAACACTTGATGTCCACTCACATTCTGGCATATTTAGTCCACGCAATGTGAAAATCAAAAGGTTCTTTTGAACGAATTCAATTCGGTCCTTGTAGGTTGAAAACTGAGGACACCAAACACATGATCCTATTCTCATGATACTCGAGAATAGGACGCACAAGTGAGGTATAAAGGGTCTTAGTTATATAAGGATCGTTAAATTCCTTAGCCCACCTCTTAATAAATCCGAGTACACTCATAGCCTTATTGACTATGGAAGAAATGTGCTCGGAGAACTTGAGTTTAGCATCCAGTCGTACTCCAGGGTCGGCAACAAAGGTAATTCTTTCCAGATGACAACCACATAAAGTGTAAGATTCGTACTTATCAGAATGCGAAATTGAACAAATCGAAAATCTATTGAATAAAGAGATTATTTTCATTAACCTAGAAGAACTGCTAGAATTTTCCAAAATAAAAATAGCCACCAACGGCAGAAGCCTGTCGTACATCATTAGCATACCTTTAATTTCTAACGAAACCTGTATACACACATTTTTAAAACCAATAAAAAATGGTAAAACAATATACGATATAAAAAATGCACTACAATAATTTAATGTAACCAAATAAACTACGGACTTAAAGCCGCACACCAGACAACACGTAGCGGACCACGAGGAAATCCTGACCGGCACCATTCTTCTGAATGACTTCAGGAGCACCGTACTCACCGATAGGGAGGAGACAACCTTGTAGGGAACATTCCTAGTCTGAACTCTACAGTGGTCGTAGCAAACGACGTGTAGGAGACCAAGATAATGATGGCTGCACCCCCAGTACTTCAACTCCAAGCACGAGAGAGCAAGGTTAAAGAACAAATGCTAAGTGAATTCAATATAATTGTATACAAGGAGCTCGAAATGATAAGGGACACACACCACGACAGCCACGATCAACGTTTTGGTGACAGGGACTCTGCTCTTGGCACTCATCACGGTAATTGGCTGGATTGCAAAACAAAAGCTATCTCACAGGGGCCACCAGCTCAATAAGAAAGTCGAAACATCAGGAACACAATTACCTGCTGGACCAATCCAGAGACGCCTGTACATTGCGTCCGAGGACGTCTGCGTCTAAAGGGGGAGGAGTTAAGACTAAAAATGTCTCGAACACGTAAGAAGCCAAATTCCGATCATGAGTCCAGCGCATGCAGTGCATCCGCCACGTGCAGACAGTCAGCGAATTAATTATTAATTGTATATTATTATAATGTTATTATATTCAATATAAATCTCTTGATCGTTACAATTGTGATAAAGTTTTTCTCTTGTCATATTCCAGGTTATAAGTATATTTGGTTTAATGTGTTGAATATAAGATTCTTTACGATATACAATACAATACAATATTCTTTGTTAGTGTATTTAGCACATAGTAGTTTTTCAAATAGATTTTGCCTTCAATTTTTTTAATATTTAAATAATTTAAATAAATTATTGTCGGGGTAAGGTGCATTTATGAAAGTTGGTTGTTCAATTGTATTCATAGGAATCTGGAACATTAGGAATATTTCATTAGTAGCTACGTTATACCAAGCAGAAGTTTTAATATTTAACAGATTTTTGTAGTTAACGTTATTAAATATTGTCGTGTTTAAGTAGTTTGGGATTAAATATACCTAGTCGTGTTAGTTGTGAACCTATTTCAATATCTTCGATATATTCAGTAAAATGTTAAAAGTTAAATATTAAAAGTTGTTTGTCCTTGTTTCAAAGAATTGGTATGAGTGTTAATTATTTCTATGCCATTATTGAGACTATCAATATCTTGGTTTAGAATGCTGACCTGTACTGTGTCTTGTAACTGTCTGTCGTCTTCGTCTAGTGTGCCAAAAAGATATTTTCATTTTGAACCTACGAAGTTAACCAGTCCTCGTTCGTTTCGTTTTGAGATGCGTTTGCTATTATTTCCGTTAAAATGTTTTTCGTCTAATTGTTCTATTCTGCCTGTTTTTCTAAAGGGATTCTTTGATTTTGAGCACGTTAGGGGTGCTTGTCTAAATTTTGGTCAATTTCGAAATCCTGTCGTTTTTTGTTAAGTTGTTTGATTTTATTTTCTTTAATCACCTGAGTATCATAAGTAGGTATGCCTGCGTAAAGAAGGATGTTAGCTGGTATTTGGGCGGTTGTGTTATGTTTAGTCTTGTGGTTGCATATGTATCAAATTGTCTCCATTCATGTTTTTTTACTTTCTTTATTGTTCTCGGTATTATTAATTCTGTTTTTTTTTTCATTTAAAGTTTTATGAAGGCGTTCTATGTCAGCTATTCCTGTTTCGCTTTGTATGTCTTCGTTGTTAAGCCAAATTTTTAAAGTGCTCAAAAACGCGTAGTCTTTATCTGCTTTAATTTTCTGTGGTTTTCCCATGTCGTTAAAAATTCTAGTAAGGGCTCGTTTTGCCTCTAACCAATCTGTACTTTTTGTTTTAATAAATGAAGCGAATTCTAAATATACGTCTATACAGGTAAATACTGAATTGCATAAAAGTTAATAACATAAAGTTCTCTGGAGTTATTTCGAAAACTAGTTTTGTCGGTCTATGTTCTGTCATTGCAAGTTTACAGATTTCGCAATCATTGATAGCGTTTTGAATTAGTTTATTATAATCGGGAAAATAGTGAGTTTCTTTAAATAATCGTATCATTTTTTCAATACCAGGATGTAGCAATTTAAATTCATGATAAGATTTTATGTCTTTTAACTTCATGATGTGGGTTAATGGTTTCCTGATATACTTTTTGAAAAGCTAAAAAGTCTTTATCGTTTTCCATGTAAATAACACTGGTATTATTTAAGAAGTATTTAATGAGGATATCTGTTGCCTTTGCCATGTCAGTGTATTTGATAGTCAGTTTTGTTTTGGAAAAGTATTTCGTTGGGTATACTGGCTCTACGGTGTCTTGAATTAATTCAATTTGCCTTGCAAAATAGTTTATTGGTTTTTCTGTAATTTCAATATAAGTTTCGTTGCTTTCTGATGAACTGCTTAAGGTATCTGAGTCTCCTTGCCAGTGTCCAGGGGGTCTTCCTTCTGCGTAGACGTTCGCCTTGACACTTATTTAGGAAGTTTACGATGGAGGGCTTGACTTCGCCCCCTTAGCTGTATTATTAGCCTTGTGGCGAAGCATTGTAGTTTTTATAAGAAAAAGGTTAATTTTACGGCTATGTGCCGGAATAGAGCTGTGGTTTATTAAGCAGCTATTTTAGAACTAAAGTACAGACAATATTCTTGCTTAGTTTACCCTACGCGACAATGCATCGCGCCACCAAGACATGAGCGTAAGCCGACTCAGCATTCCTTGCGGTACTTCGCAACACTCCAAATGAGAAGTGTCGGATTCCCAGCGCCGAACGGTCTCAGCACAGAGTGCTGAATTAATTATGGCGCGTCAGCATTGTTTACGCGAAGATACTTAGTTGCTAAGGGAATAAGAACTCGATTGTTTGGTAACTATCCCCCCCTCAGGTTTTTGACCGTCCTCGGTCAAGCTGAATTTGTCGATGGTCCGCTGCATCTCCTCGGAGGCTCGTTTTCTTCTTAACACCAGGTAAAGTAAGAGGGAGCCAATCAGACCGACGTTCAGAATGACACCAGCTGCAACCAGACCATGGGCGAGCCTGCGTACTCAACTTCTTCTTTGAAACTTTGGATGGAGCGCAAGTTTTCATTGTTCATTCTGTGTAGCAGAGGGATACTGAGCACCGGGTCGTGGCCGACGATGTTAAGTAATGGGGACCTGACGATCCCTGGTTGCTTGCTTAGTGCCTTTCGAATGTTTACAAATTCAGTACCAATGATGGTTGCCGTTTGCTCGAAGGTCACCAGGTGCGTTCCCTCGATCAGAATCTATGGCCCACCATCTGTGCTAACGTGGGCTGTTGCTTCGTTGATTATCACTACACCGTCATCTACAGGGGTTATTGCTTGCAAGTGGCTTGGTTGTGTGTGGCATTGTGAAGATGATTCACGCCTGGACCGTTCGCAGAACGTGCGTTGTGTGGTCTCAGTGCATTCTGTGACCGCGAAGGTGTCATCTTCACATTCCGCCAGTGTGTCGTCGTCGAGGCGTAAGATGATGTGTTGATGGGAGACCGGGTAGACAGCGACTTTTTTGCACCTGAACTTAACCCTTGGGTAGGCTATTAGTATATGGATGATGTTTGCGGACTGGAGGACTCTAATTTTAGATGCTTCTATTAAGCTTACTATAGGAATGTCTTGTTCGACAAGCGATTTCAGATCAGTATGATCAAGGATTGTGGGGTTTATTATATTCGACTTGGCCAGCGTAATGGTAAAAATTAAATTTTGGATTTCTAAAAAAGCATCCCATTTCTTGCTAATAGTGTTTCCAACAGATGTGGGGTGTCAACCAAGTCGTTTTTTCGGGCATTAAATATCTTATTGATTGTGTCGGTTAATCTATTATTCTGTTTTTGAGTCTCTGAGTTGATGATTATCCGCCTAAAGTTAGATCCCACTAGCTGAGCGTCCGTTATCTTGATCTTTAGGAAATCGGAGGCATCAGGAGTACCCGCCACTACCTTCAAGGCTGTACCTAAGAAGTCTAAGTTCCTGGCAATCCTGCGGTGAACATTAAGGACGGACAATAAAGTTCTCAGGTGATCTGTATCAACCTCTAGCTACTTACGCATATGGGATTGGGGAAAGGACTCGGACAGTTTCTATGTTTCGTCTATAATGATAGCGTACTCGGAAAGGGTACTCGAATGTTTCAAAAGGTCACGCTGTTCAAACACCAGCACATCCCCATCTAACACGGGAATGTATTTGGCATGCGAAAAGTCGGTGATCCGAGCATTCGCTACCACCAGGGACATTAACATCATGAGGGTGAACCTGGAAATTAAAGACAAGGTGAGACTCCAGTGCTCGGGTTTTCCTTAACATTACTTATTAACTAACTGTAAAGGGAGCGCCTACTTGAGGTTGTCCTTATGGACCACCCTCCCCTTAATGAGAACAGACGTTCCTAGGGTTGCTTGCACCTTCTGTTCCGTGCATAATGGGGTCAGCTTGTTTTTTACAAAGACATGTTCTCCTACCTTGACCAATCAGGTCTTGATGTTTAGGCAACGCTCGTAGGTCCCTGAGTTTATAACCTCAATTGGCCTCTCACGAGTGACCGAGTGCACGGTTTTGTTATATTCTACCATTGCCCTCAGGATTAGTTCTACTGTGACATTTGTCTTTTTGTCCAACTTCAGACATCTGGCAATTTCTGCCACTGTGCTGTGGAACCGTTCAACTTGGCCATTGGGCGAGCTGTGGAGTGCGGGCGCATTCACTATGTCAATGTCGAAGCTGTTCTTGAGCATTGAGGTGACAGTTTCTGAGTTGAATGCGGGTTCGTTGTCGCAATATACCGTTTTGATATTGGGAAGAAGGTTAATAAACCTGTCGGTTGAGAAAATGTCAATATGCACCATTTCACCAGTATAACTGGGGATAGGTGTTTCCCCGAGCTCTTGCTTCTTCGGGTGCCTGTCATACTTTGCTTGGGTGCAGACCCTGCAATTAGCCACCACTTCCTTTGCTTAACTGCCCATTTTAGAAGAACTTGTTTAATGTTTTCCTGCGCAGCTCGGTGCGCACGATTGTGTTCTGCAGTGATGATTTCTAACTGCTCGTTCCTATCGGATATATCTGACACGACATTCTTGCAGTGACAGAATTGGGTAGACGGGAAATGTGTAATGAGGTCGTGTTGAAAACTTGCTAGAGTAGGTAAATCGCAATGAATCGCGTTTACAATGTCAGGGTTAACAACTTCTTTTAGGGTTTGTAATGACTCTTGTCAGTGAAACTGACCAAGTGGCGAGTTTTGCTTCGGAACAAGACTAGGTTTCGCTTGAGCGGAAACCATGCTGCTTCTAGGATGATCTGGTTCCTGAAGCAATTTAAGGGTTTATCCGTAGTTTCGACCGTGTAGGTCAGGGACAGCTCGCTGTGAATGGTCGCAGCGTCTGATTGGGGTTCATTTTGTAAGGCATTCAGATTCTGCCTGGATAGGGCATCTGCCACGAAGTTTTCTTTGCCAGGTTTGTAAAAAACCTTGGCATTATGCTGGTCTATATAAAATTTCTACCTTTTTATCTTAGCATTCGTGTTTCTGTCGGCAACAGCGAATGTGAGGGGTTGGTGGTCGGTAAAAATATTGAATTCCCTCGAGCCATACAGGAAGTTCTGCAGCTTACCTAAAGCCCATACAATCGCCAGCAATTCCCTTTCGTTTGTGGCATAGTTTTGCTCGGGCGGTTTAAGGGTACGAGAAACCATGGTGATCGGCCTGCCTTATTGAGACAGGACTGCACCGATGCCACTTGCCGACGCATCTGTGGTGAGGTCAAAGGGCTTCTTGAAATCGGGGTATTTGAGTATAACATCCTCGGATGCTAGAATGTTACGCAGTCTTTGAAATGCGTACCGTTGAGTCTCATTAAACTCAACACGAATCTTTTTGGACATGTGTCTACTCACCGAACCATTTTCCCCTTTCAGGATATCTGTAATCGGTCGGGCTATGGCGGCAAAGTCTTTGATAAAGACTCTGTAGTAGCTGGCTAAGCCGAGGAAAGATCTAACTTTGAAGACGCTATCTGGTTCAGGGTATTCTTGAATGGCCTTCACCTTTTCCGGATCGGATTTAGTTCCGTCCTTGCTTACTATAAAGCCGAGGTATTCTACACTTTCTTTAAAGAACCTAGTCTTTTCCTGGCTTACTCTCATATTGGCATCGATTAGGCATTTTAGCACAGTATCGATGTGGCGGACGTGGTCGAATTCGTTTTCTGAGAAAATTATTACGTCATCTACATAGACATAACATATCTTCCCAATTTGTTCTCTTAATACATCGTCTAAGGCTCTTTGAAAAATGCTGCTTGCATTTCTTAAGCCGAACGGCAGACGGCAAAATTCGTATTTGCCGCCATTTACCGAGAACGACGTCTTCTCACGGTCATGCTCCGAAAGGTATATTTGGTGATACCCTGACTTAAGATCAAGGGTTGGGAAGAATTTTGCCTTGCCCAGATTTGCTAGAGTCAGGGGAATGCTAGGCATAGGGTAACGGTCTGGGATGGTCATTGAGCTTCCTGAAATGTATGACCTACCTCTTCTTCGGGTTACCGAAGGTATCGGTGCCCTTTTTGTCAACAACCCACGTCGGGCTGTTGTAGGGTGACCTTGATGGTCTGATAATGCCATCCAATAGCAATTGTTTGACTTCGTTGTTTACGAAGTCAGAGAAGGCCTTTTTCCTTCTCAAAATTGTGTCCTTGAACTCCTTTTTAATGGAGGCAGGCACCAAAATGTCATTCACGTCAGTGAAGTTTACACTAGGGCAGCTGAAATAATGGAGCTTTTCACAAACGCCCTGATACTCCAGAGAGTCCTCAGCTAGGTTCAACTTGACTCCAGCCTGTGTTAACAGGTCTAAGCCTATAATAGCGTCGAACGAGTTGAGCGAATTCAATAGGAAAAATGGGGAGGTGTGCTTGAAAACCTTCATAAAGCACTTTTGCTTGATTTCGGTGGAGCCATGTATTGAGCTCACCGAGAACGGACTGGCGACCGGCATTACATTTTTTAGCTCCTTTACGGGCTTAATGTAATTCTTTGCCGCGCCGGTGTCAATTAACATCTTTAAAGTTCTCCCAGCCAACCGTCGTTCAATGAACGGCAACTGGGAGCGTCCTCTAAAAAATTCAGTGAGTCATCGCTTGGAGCGTACTCATTGTCACTGTCGATATCTTCGACTGCAGCCTTTGCTGCCTTTTCATGCTCCTTGCTTGGGGTCTTTTGCGTGAGGGTCTTTAGTCTTGGGGTTTTCTTGGACAACATTATTGATGTGGTGGCGTCTTGGACCTGTCGACCGTCCGAGGAATTTATCCTCTTAGAAGTGTTGGGCTCATTAGGGTTGTTCTTATTGTACTCGGTGCGCTGCCTGAACTTGGAGGACGAGTCGACCTCCATAGGTTGAGGTGCTTGCGCCTGGTTGTCATTATTATTCTGCCCACTGGTATTACCTTTTTGTCGCCTGACAAAGTGTGGGTTTCTGTCTTGGCCCTGTTCTTCCTTGTTGTCTTTCCCTTGTCTACCCTGGAAGCGGCTCTTGCCGTTTCCAGACGTTTGCGCTCGTTCCTCTACAGCCTTGGCGTAGGAATTCGCGAACATGCTCCTTTCAATGCTTGCTTCCGCCTCTCTGGCCAAAGCCATGGCAGAAGGCAAGTCTTTAGGTTGAGCCGGGAAAACCACAGCTCTAAGGGACTTCTTGAGTCCCGAAGTGAAGGCATGCAGGGCATCGGCTCTTACTTCAACGTTGAGTAAGTCAGCGCCGTCTTGCTCGTGTGTCATCACAATTTTGTTGGTGACGAGCGTTAATTTCTTTTCGACTTCGTCGTAGTATTGCATCAATGGCAGGTCACCTTGCCTGACCATCTCTAATCCCTGCCTCAGTAGGCGTAGGGATGTCTTGTCCGAGTACGTGCAGTCTAACCTAGCTAAAATGGCATCGAAATTCAACATAGTATTGTGAGATACGAGTAAGGCTCCAGCTGCGCCTCGAATTTGTTTCGTAGAATGGCTACAGCTTGGTAGTGAGCACTGCTGCCATTATAGGGCTTGAACAGGTCGTAAACGTATATGGCCGATTGCCTCCAGGCCACATATTCATCTTGGGTGCCACAAAACTCTGGCACGGACTTGATTATGTCTAGTGGTAAGTCACACCTAACCTCAGGATTCACAGTAACCTTTTCGTACGTGACAATTTGCGGTGCTTCCACCTGCAAACTTTGTACCCGAGCAGCTAGGGAGTTTATCTGAGTTTGAAACTGAGACTGTTGTTGTGCTAATGCCTATCTGACGGCATTTTTGACAAGTGCTTGGATCTGAGTGTTGATCTGACTAGCTAACTGTTGATCCACTATCGGGCTTGCTCGTTCTTCCTCCCAACTGTCCTCACTCTCGTATTCAACTTTTATGTCTCTGTAAGTACCCGCCCCACTTGGTTGGTTGACACGACACAAACAAATATGTACTTTCGCCGAGCACAAGCGATCGGCTTATTAAATACGGCAGGAAAAGTATGCAATATAATAAGTTTTTGTTGGGTATGCAACGAAAATTTATTTGGTCAAGGTATGCAATATTTATTTTATAAGCTAGGCAATAAAAAGTATGCAATGTTTATTTCCCTAAAGGAGTATGCAATAAAAGTGCATGTGCCGAAAGTATGCAACGTAAAATAGGTCAAACCGAATTTCACAACCTAAACGTGGCCAACAATGAATTGTTTTTTTTTTCTTGTTTTTTTTGGCCATGGATTTTAAAAAAATACATGGTCTATTAGGTTTGTCGGAATGTGCGTAACAGGCAGAAGGAGACATCTGCGACCCCATAAAGTATATATATTCTTGCTCAGGATCACTAGCCGAGTCGATCTTGCCATGTCTGTCTGTCCGTCTGTACGAGCGTCTGATTCTCAGCTGTTAAGAATGCTAGAGACTCCAAATTTGGCATGGAGATTTCTGTATATCTTAGGCAGTAAACGTCGTTTTCAAATTTCGGGTGCTACGCCCACCGCCCCAGTCAGTAATTTGTGATTATTAAGCAAAGTATTGAAGTCTTAACTTTATGCTTTGGCACACATATAGATAAATGCATTGTGAACCTATTCTATAAATTGCGTGAGTTAACATTTTCCATAGATTTTTGATGCCTTGCCTGCAAGCTGCTGCCAGCCACGTGCTTTTTCGATCTTTTTAGTGCGAAAATGGTATGGTATGTTCATGTATGTTCATCGAATAAGTGCAGCGATAGTCAAATGTGTAGAGCAGCCGGCAAACAAGCAAAGGGATAGAGGTTCGATCCCTCGGGAAGGCGGTTTGATTTTATTTTTACTATTTCACTATTTAGAAGTTCATATTTTATTTTTTTTTTTTTTTTTTCATAATTATAAAATTTGATTTCATTTATCAAATTTCAACAAATAATCTTATTAAATATAAATAAATAACATTTGGCTTTATTGTGGTCATTCAATCTTGTGGTAGTGTTATTCTTATACATGACATATTTGACATTTTTGAGCAAATGGTCTAAAAGTGCAATTTTAACGGGCGCGGAGCGCAGTGATGGTGGTCTAGTTGTTAGGATGACGAACTCCTATGCAAATGGCCAGGGTTCGATTCCCCACGGCGAAAAAAGAATTTAGCTATTTTAATTGTTTTCGTGCTGTATTTCATATTTGTTTACATTTATATTTATAAGGAATATGCATTTTTTAATTATTTGCCATTTATTTATATTTATCTAATAATTTAGATATTAAGTGTTACATTTTGCCTTTTAAGATGTTTTGCATGCTGTACTTATGCGTGCATGCATACAATACATGCACGCGAAGCATGTATATGTATATGCGTGTGAGGCAATACACAAAACTTGAGGCAGGTCTGTGTAATTGTTAACGGACGTCTAAATTAAAGAAGAAGCAGTTGACGCTGCTGTGTGTGTATGTAACGAATATTGGCACGCGCCAAAAATTCACATATCTCTCGCTCGTTCTCGCTATCGACTCTGGCTTTTTCGTTATTTTAATTTTTGTATTTATTATATTAAACATTTTATTTCAATATATATTTGACATTTTTGAGCAAATGGTCTAAAAGTGCAATTTTAACGGGCGCGGAGCGCAGTGATGGTGGTCTAGTTGTTAGGATGACGAACTCCTATGCAAATGGCCAGGGTTCGATTCCCCACGGCGAAAAGAGAATTTAGCTATTTTAATTGTTTTCGTGCTGTATTTCATATTTGTTTACATTTATATTTACAAAGAATATGCATTTTTTAATTATTTGCCATTTATTTATATTTATCTAATAATTGAGATATTAAGTGTTACATTTTGCCTTTTAAGATGTTTTGCATGCTGTACTTATGCGTGCATGCATACAATACATGCACACGAAGCATGCATATGTATATTTTTTAATTATTTGATATTTATTTATATTTATCTAATAATTTAGATATTAAGTGTTACATTTTGCCTTTTAAGATGTTTTGCATGCTGTACTTATGCGTGCATGCATACAATACATGCACACGAAGCATGCATATGTATATGCGTGTGAGGCAATACACAAAACTTGAGGCAGGTCTGTGTAATTGTTAACGGACGTCTAAATTAAAGAAGAAGCAGTTGACGCTGCTGTGTGTGTATGTAACGAATATTGGCACGCGCCAAAAATTCACATATCTCTCGCTCGTTCTCGCTATCGACTCTGGCTTTTTCGTTATTTTAATTTTTGTATTTATTATATTAAACATTTTATTTCAATATATATTTTTCATGGTATATAAAAAAAACTGAAAATCCATGGCCTCTTACAGTCACCGCGTGACTGTAGCCTTTCCGACTTGTTGCTTTTGGTTTTGCTAGAGACACTTGATGGGATGCCGTAGAAACAACTTGTCAAACTTACATGTTTTGTAGCTTAACTACCCTGTCAACTAGACTGTGGTTCTTTGTAAAGTTGGGCGCCAGTTATCTCAGTCTCATTGCCAGAGTCCAGGGGGTCTTCCTTCTGCGTAGACGTTCGCCTTGACACTTATTTAGGAAGTTTACGATGGAGGGCTTGACTTTGCCCCCTTAGCTGTATTACTAGCCTTGTGGCGTAGCAATGTAGTTTTTATAAGAAAAAGGTTAATTTTACGGCCATGTGCCGGAGTAGAGCTGTGGTTTATTGAGCAGCTATTTTAGAACTAAAGTACAGACAATATTCTTGCTTAGTTTACCCTACGCGACAATGCATCGCGCCACCAAGACATGAGCGGCAAGCCGACTCAGCATTCCTTGCGGTGCATCGCAACACTCCAAATGGGAAGTGTCGGATTTTCAGCGCCGAACGGTCTCAGCACAGAGCGCTGAACTCAATTATGGCGCGTCAGCATTGTTTACGCGAAGCTACTTAGTTGCTAAGGGAATAAGAACTCGATTGTTTTTTAACTTGTATTGTTGCTGTTTTTGAATATTTTCTTCTTCACCTACCATGTTTTCTTCAATTTTGACACGAGATAAAGCGTCTGCTACATGATTAAGTATACCTTCTAAATATTTGATTTTGAAATTATATTCACTAAGTCTAATTCGCCAACATTGTAGTTTCATATTAGGTTCATAAACGTTATTTAGCCAAACAAGGGGTTTGTGATCGCTCAAAATCTCAAAGGGGAATCCATATAGATATAGGCGGAAATATTTGGTTGCCCAAACGATTGCTGGTAGTTCTTTTTCAATAGTGTTATTATTTGGATCATAATCATTTAATGTTCTGCTTGCAAAACTTCCTGGTTTATTATCTTGCGATAACACGGCTCCTATGGCGAAATTGCTAGCGTTAGTAGTGACTTGAAATATTTTTGTGATCATTATAAGTGTTTTTAATCATTTGAAAAATGTATTGTAAAAAAATTTGTAAAATTTTTTTGTTTTCTTTTTTTTAAATTTGCATTTGTCCAATCGGAGTTAAAGATTGGCCTCTCCAGGTTTCTCAAAAACCATTCTCAGTGAGTCTAGGTGTTCGTACAGAGATGTTGAATAGATGATCACATCATCTAAATAAGCAAGGCAATGCTTGTAAATGAGGTCTTTAAGGACGTATTTCATGCACTGTTGGAAGGTGCAGGAGCTTGTAAATGAGGTCTTTTAGGACGTAATTTATGCACCGTTGGAAGGTGCAGGAGCGTTTTTTAAGCCAAATGGCATCGAGTGTACTCTTACTCATAGTTTGGTCGGAATCGCCGACTTTGGAATAGACTTAGGGTCCATTTCGATTTGGTGAAATCCTTTTGCCAAGTCAATCGGAGTAAATAAAATACTGTCATTTTCCTAATTTGCCTATTATTTCATCCGTACTAGGAATCGGAAATTTACCATTTATTGTTATTTCATTTAGGCTTCGATAGTCCACGACCAACCTGAATTTCGGTTTGCCAGAGGCTTCTATCTTTTTGGAAAAATCCATAATGGACTGCAGTAGGGGGTGTCGCTTTCGCGTATAATACCTTGTTGTAACATATCCTCAATTTGCTTATTTACTTCTGCTTCTGCTTCGTACGCAAACGGATACGAGTATGGTCTTCTGTACACTGGGTTTTCGTGAACGGTTTTTATATCATGATGTATTGTACTTGTGAGTGTAAGGTTTTCATTTTTTATGAGTCTATGTTGTTTTCCATGGCATAGTTTACTTCTGATGTAAAGTTGTTTTCTTGTAAGACTGCATTACAATTTGCATATCACATGGATCTAATTCTTTGTTAACTAATGTTCTTCCGTTAATTATTGTTTCCTCCCGAAAGTAATCTATTAAACCATTATTTTTCATTAGTACTTTTCTTCCTTATAGAATGTCAAAATAATGTGAAAATGAATGAATATTAAATTGCTGCGTGTGTTGAAAAAGACCGTTGGCGGAAAGGTCTACATATTTATCTTATTTAGATAGCCTGTCATACTTCGGACAGTTATTTGCTTATCTTGGAGGTTGAAAAAGTTTTATTCATCTATATCTTTGGTTATTGAACAGAATCTCTATGTATTAGTGGGAATCCCAGGCTTGTATTGGAAAATTTTCAGCTTGTTGATATTGCTGATCTGTAAACATTTCTGCCTGAGTATTCTGTAATTGATCTTCGTGGAACTGTTCGTCGTTATTATTGTTGTGGTCAGTTTCGTTATCTTAATCTAATTCGTACTGGTGATGACTTTCATCTGTCTGCATCCGCTGCCTTCTTTAGAACGCTTATTCGGCACTCTTGGTTGTTGGGGGGGCTAATAGTAGTTTTAGGTATCGTTTTGACGGTCATGAAGTAAGTCTGTTCTGAATTCGATATATAAATTTCTGTTCTGATCAAATTGCTGTTGTCTGGTCGGAGGAGTTTGTTTAGAAGGGGTTTGATTATTTACGTTCGTGTTATTGTTTTGATTAATGTTTGTACACGGTGAGTTCCAAAAATAACCGACTTTTGATATATAAAATAAATCCCACATTATATTATCTTTGAAAGTTATTATTTATTCAAAATAGGTTTTATTTGACTTAATACAACGTTTGGAACGATCAACCAGCGCATGCATAGATTTTTATACCCGCTACTCATAGAGTAGAAGGGTATTATAACTTTGTTCGAACCGAAAATGTATGTAACAGGCGGAAGGAGACATCTCCGACCCCATAAAGTATATATATTATAAATCAGTATCAACAGCCGAGTCGATTCCAAATTTGGTGATTGGATTTTAGCCACGCCCCTACCCGCCTCTATAAATTGAAAAAAATTGATTACAGCCGCAATATTAGCTTTATAGCAACAGTATGATTGGACTATAAATGTGGAAGATATTAAGGAAATAGTAGTGCCATGTGTTTTTGTCTGTTTTATTTTGTTAGATATGCAAGATCCAGGTTCAACTCCGGCGACAAGCACTTTTTTTCAAATTTATGTACCAAAATTATTTGCACTGATCATCATTACAATTTTTTGGTGATTGCCTAATAGATGCAGTGGCTAAGTGGATGTGGTCGCCGGCTGTCGTGCACAAGGGTGCGGGTTCTAATCCAACCCGGTGCGTTATCTTAATTTGAAATCCATGTTAACGAAGTTTTTACTATATTTAAGGAAATTTAGAAGTTATATTTCGCAGCATACAGCAACATACATACAACATAAACGACAAATCTGGTTGGATTATTAAATTTCTCAATAAATATTGGAAGCATTATATAGGCGTCTCTTTTACACATTCATAATTAAAGGCCCTCTGATGAGTTATAATTGAAAAGCACTGAAAGCAATGCGGCAACATCTAATAGGAACCACGTGCAACTTTCAGTCAAAACAAATTTGAGACTGTGAGACGTGTTTTTTTTTCGCATGGTGGTAGTGGGTATACCACAGTCGACATGTCCGTCTGTCTGTCCGTCTGTCCGTCTGTATGAGACAACAGATCTCAGCTATTAAAAAAGCTAGAGATACCAAATTTGGCATGAAGGTTCCTATAAATCATAGGCAGATCAAGTTTATATCAAACGTTTGATGCCACGCCCACCGCCCCCGCAAATCGGTTATTTGTGATTATTAAGCAAGGTATGAAACCCATAACGTTCTGCTTTGGTATGTATAAAGCTTAATGCAATATGAACATATTCTTAAAATTACAATCCGATCGGATCAATAACACAGAAGTTATTCAAGTCAACGTTTTCAGTACAAATGTTCCGTACGGGCAGCAGCCGACGCGCTGCTTTGAGCAGTTGACGCCGACGTCGACGTTGCGTCGTGTCGCTTTACTCTTTACGCGCGTCGCTGTGTGAGTGCGAGCGAGTAAGCTATATGTAGTAGAAGTATTTATGCAGAATTCTCTGTTTGAAACTATAAAAGTGGTTACACGTTTGTAACGGATTTAGAAAATTGGGAGAAGGGTATCTTACTGTCGGGCGCCCGACTGTAGCCTTACCCACTTGTTATACCCTTCGACCATTGAAAATGGTCAAAAAAGGGTATACTAACTTTGTGCAAAATGTATGTAACAGGCATAAGGAGGCGTGGCAGACCCCATAAAGTATATATATTCTTACTCAGGATCACTAGCCGAGTCGATTGAGACATGTCCGTCTGTCTGTCCGTCTGTCCGTCTGTCCGTCTGTCCGTCTGTCCGTCTGTCCGTCTGTCCGTCTGTTTGTTTGAGACAACAGATCTTAGCTATTAAAAAAGCTAGAGACACCAAATTTGGAATGAAGGTTCCTATATATTCGGGGCAGGTGAAGTTTATGTCAAATGTTTGATGCCACGCCCACCGCCCCCGCAAATCGGTTATTTACGATTATTAAGCAAAGTAATGAACCTATTAAGTTATGATTTGGTATGTATAAAGCTGAATGCAATATGAACATATTCTCCAAATTACAATCCGATCGGACCAATAACACAGAAGTTATTAAGATCGACGTTTTCAGTACAAATGTTCGGTACGAGCGGCAGCCGACGCGCTGCTTTGAGCAGTTGACGCCGACGTCGACGTTGCGTCGTGCCGCTTTACTCTTTACGCGCGTCGCTGTGTGAGTGCGAGCGAGCAAGCTATATGTAGTAGAAGTATTTATGCAGAATTCTCTGTTTGAAACTATGAAAGTGGTTACACGTTTGTAACGGATTTAGAAAATTGGGAGAAGGGTATCTTACTGTCGGGCGCCCGACTGTAGCCTTACCCACTTGTTTTTTTATGTTATTTATAGAAATGTTCTTCAGTACCTCGGTTCCAGCTACTTAAATGGCTGGGATACCATCATAAAATTCTCCCTTCATTATGGTTTTCAGTGTTGGAAATAACAAGTCGAAAAGGCTACAGTCACGCGGTGACTGTAAGAGGCCATGTATGCATGTCTGTGCTTCGCTTGCATGTATTGTATGCATGCACGCATAAGTACAGCATGCAAAACATATTAAAAGGCAAAATGTAACACTTAATATATAAATTATTAGATAAATATAAAAAATGGGAAATAATAAAAAAATATATATGCTTTATAAATGTAAATGTAAACAAATATAAAATACAACACAAAAAAAATTAAAATTGCATTCTTAGACCATTTGCTCAAAAATGTCATATTTGTCTTATACAACAATAACACTAATACTGGATTGAATGGGCACAAGAAAGACGAGTGTTATTCATTTATATATAATAAGATTATTTGTTGAAATTTGATAAATGAAATCAAGTTTTATAATGATGAAAAAAACTTCTTACTTCTTCCCAAAGGGGTCGAACCTCCATCCCTTTGCTTGATTGCCGGCTGCTCTACACATTTGACTATCGCTGCAATTACTTGCTATGCAGCTAAGTTACTATTTCGACCTCATACACAGACATAACCATTTTCGCATTAAAAAGATCGAGAAAGCACGTGGCTGGCAAGGCAGCTTGCAGGCAAGGCATCACAAATCAATACAAAATGTTAACTCGTGTAACTTCTATGTTTATTGGTCGATCGGGTTGCAATTTATAGAAAAGGTTCACAACGTATTTATCAAGACGTATGCCAACGCAGAAAGTTAACACTTTAATACTTTGCTTAATAATAGCATTTCAAATTAAATTTATGATTTACGGGGGCGGTGGGCGTAGTACCCGAAATTTGAAAACGACGTTTACTGTCTAGGATATACAGAAATCTCCATGCCAAATTTGGAGTCTCTAGCTTTCTTAACAGCTGAGAATCAGACGCTCGTACAGACGGACAGACGGACAGACAGACATGGCTAGATCGACTCGGCTAGTGATCCTGAGCAAGAATATATATACTTTATGGGGTCGCAGATGTCTCCTTCTGCCTATTACGCACATTCCGACAAACCTAATAGACCATGTATTTTTTTTAAATCCATGGCCTAAAAACAAGTAGGTTAGGTGGTAGGCTACCCTTCTCCCAATTTTTAAAATCCGTTACAAGCGTGTAACAATATTCATAATTTCAAACAAAAATTGTGCACAAATTCTTCTACTACATATAGCTAACTCGTTCGCACTCACACAGCGACGCGCGTAAAGAGTAAAGCGACAACGTCGACGTCGGCGTCAACTGCTCAAAGCAGCGCGTCGGCTGCCGCTCGTACCAAACATTTGTACTTAAAACGTTGACTTTATTAACTACTGTGTTATTGATCGGATTGTAATTTAGAGAATATGTTCATATTGCTATTACCTTTATACATAACAAAGCAGAACTTTATAAGTTCAATACTTTGCTTAATAATCGAAAATTACCGATTTGCGGGGGCGGTGGGCGTGGCATCAAACGTTTGATATAAACTTGATCTGCCTATGATTTATTTAAAGTCAACGTTTTCAATACAAATGTTCGGTATGGGCAGCAGCTTGCGCGCTGCTTTGAGCAGTTGACGCTGACGTCGACGTTGCGTCGTGTCGCTTTACTCTTTACGCGCGTCGCTGTGTGAGTGCGAGCGAGTACTAGAAGTATTTGTGCAGAATTCTCTGTTTGAAATTATGAGTGTGGTTACACGTTTGTAACGGATTTACAAAATTGGGAGAAGGGTATCTTACTGTCGGGCGCCCGACTGTAGCCTTACCCACTTGTTTATTTTGCAAATTTTCAATAGATGGCGCTGTACACGACCTCGCTAAGGTCATGTCTATCAGGGAGTGAGTGTCAAATTGTATTTTTTATTGAAAAAATTGTATTTTTTATTGAAGTTGCCATCGATTGTGTAAAACCGCTGTATTATTTCGGTCATCTTCTAATGCTAACTTATTTATAATAACAGTCGGCATATTTTCTTAATGTTCACAGAATAGACGTAAGTTACCTTCAAAGGGTGTGCAATACCATCTTCTTAGTAGTTCCTCCAATGGCGTCTGGGTCTTGAATTCCGTGATTAGGGTGTCTTTTAAAGTTGTCCATTCGTTGAGCATTCCAAATTGGCAAACTTTTTCCGCATCTCCGACAATTTGAAGTTCGATAGCTCCAAATATGATTGCCTTCTGTCGAATGTCGTTCAAAGGGTATTCGATACGTCTGATGAACGAGCTGAGACTGCATAAGTCTCCAGAGAATTGCGGTACTTGGCGTATTTTCCGAAATAATTCAGACTGACTTTCCACTGCTAACGCCATTTTAGTTTCATTTATAAAACGTTAACAATTTTTTGTTTTTTTTAGTGGTTGTTTAGTTTCTGTTATTGTGTATTGTACAGTATGTCGAAACTTATGCCTTAACTGAACTGCACTGTTTTAAAATGTTTGATTGTCTTATAAATGTAGCGGTCGCACTTTTTAGGCCATGGATTTAAAAAAAATACATAGTCTATTAGGTTTGTCGGAATGTGCGTAACAGGCAGAAGGAGACATCTGCGACCCCATAAAGTATATATATTCTTGCTCAGGATCACTAGCCGAGTCGATCTAGCCATGTCTGTCTGTCCGTCTGTCTGTCTGTCCGTCTGTATGAGCGTCTGATTCTCAGCCATTAAGAAAGCGAGAGACTCCAAATTTGGCATGGAGATTTCTGTATATCCTAGGCAGTAAACGTCGTTTTCAAATTTCGAATACCACGCCCACCGCCCCCGTAAATCATAAATTGAATTTGAAAAGCGATTATTAAGCAAAGTATTAAAGTGTTAACTTTCTGCGTTGGCATACATCTAGATAAATACGTTGTGAACCTTTTCTATAAATTACAACCCGATCGACCAATAAACATAGAAGTTACACGAGTTAACATTTTTTATTGATTTGTGATGCCTTGCCTGCAAGCTGCCTTGCCAGCTACGTGCTTTTTCGATCTTTTTAATGCGAAAATGGTTATTTGTGTGTATGAGATCGAAATAGTAACTTAGCAGCATAGCGAATAATTGCAGCGATAGTCAAATGTGTAGAGCAGCCGGCAATCAAGCAAAGGGATGGAGGTTCGACCCCTCGGGAAGGCGGTTTGATTTTATTTTGTTTTGCACTGTAAGAAGTTTTTTTTTCATCATTATAAAATTTGATTTCATTTATCAAATTTCAACAAATAATCTTATTATATATAAATGAATAACACTCGTCTTTCTTGTGCCCATTCAATCCAGTATTAGTGTTATTATTGTATAAGACAAATATGACATTTTAGAGCAAATGGTCTAAAAATGCAATTTTAACGGACGCGGAACGCAGCGACTGTAGTCTAGTTGTTAGGATGACAAACTCCTATGCAAACGGCCATGGTTCGATTCTCCACGGCGAAAAGATAATTTAGCTATTTTAATTTTTTTTTTGTGTTGTATTTTATATGTTGTTTGTGGTGGCGGCTATGGAACTAGTCTTCCTTCGTTGGGGGGATCGTTGCTGGGGGTGACGTCCTGCTGTTGGAGGAAAAATATACCGGCGCGAAAACAAGCGTGTATAAAAGAAAGATTCGGGGCGCGTGGTGTTCACTTTCAGTAACTGGGTTATTTTTACATTATTTCATTTACTTAAGCCTAACTTAACATACTAATGGATAAAAGAGCGCGAGAGCCCTTGGTGACTCTCGCTCTGTTTACGCCGATATGCTGCCTACTTTTGGGCGGCGAGTTTCGGCGTAAACATTCCGCCCCCCGTGCAATACTATTGCAAATGTGAGGGGAAGAGACGGGATCTTTCGGGTGCTGCTGGAGGGGCTTTAGAGACGCTAGCGGACTATGTCTTGAAGACACCGGATAGTACCCAGCCAAACAGAGTGTTCTGGGCCAACGGCAGTCCACCGTGGGAAGGAACAAGCCCTGGGAAAAGTAAGTCTCCATAGACGTCGGCCCCCAGAACAATGGAGACTCTGCTTGGCACATGGCACCGATTGTCCGCCAGCGTAATGCCTGGATAGGCATTCTGGAGCTCCTTTCCGACACTCTGCGCCGGCGTTCTGATCTGGACCTCTTCCAACTTCAGAGTCACTGTTAGGACGAACTCTGGCGACGCCCTTGACCTGAACGAGGCACGGCAAAACCCGTCAAGGCCAAAGGCCTTTGCCGATAAGGTGGGCATGCGGCTATATGGACTGCAAGCGTCCAGCAGCACGCGAGTTATAATTGGGCCGTAGCTCCACGTAACAATTGGTTTAGTATTGTTAATGATTAATTTCCGCAACAACGTTTATGTTCTTAATTTTTATTTTATTTTTAATTTAAATTTATTATTATTATAATTTACTTTTTGACTTGCGGTTTTATGCACGACCAAATTGCAACTGCTCGACCGTCGCAACTTCTTTTTTACTTCCCCGTCGTTTTTCTGCATACCGGCGTCAGCTACAACGCTTCGCTACAGCTATAGCGGTACTTTCGAAGCTACAAAAATGCATAGCTGACCAATCACATCGCGTTTAAATGCTGATGCAACATTACCATTGTGATGAAATCTATTTCTAGAATTTTCGAGAGCATTTCACGTATGTTGTTGTTGTTGTGGCCGTTAATGCTGTTTTCAACGGGATCTGGACGGTTTTTTTGTTAGAGCAGGAAAGGTGCAGTGGTAACTCCTCCCCCCTGGATTGAAGTGACGGTCACATCGAAGGAAGTGTCGGAACGAAATCTACCGGTGATGGCGATGGTGTGACTATGGCAGCTCTCCTTCTTATAACCATTATTTCGGCTTTTTACACTTTCCCAGTGCAACTTCTGTTGATTTAAAATCTCCACTCCTTTGAACAAGGGTATGACGAGTTTGATTTTGTCATCCATCTTTATTGCTTCGTGTCCATAGGTGCATCCATTAATCGTAATATTGCAGTCTTCAAACGTAATAATGGCATTCCCCGTTACTCGGAATGGTCTCACGCAATTTGAGTGTGATTGCGTTCGGACTCCGTTTAGCACCAAATGTTTCCTTTTTCAGGTTCCAGAATCCGTTCCAAACCTTAAGTCCGCATTGGATATTGCTCGAAGACACCTCTCTTTTCCATTGGGGGTTACCTCTAGCTTAGATTTACAAATGTATAGTTCGTGAACTTATCTTTCTTTTACAGATTTTACAATGTCTTTGTTAAATAAAATATAATTTGGAATTTGTAGAACATTGGAGTTCCTTGTTCCCAGTACTAAACGTTAATGAATTGTAAATATTGTTTGAGGTAGTTTTAATGTTTGTTCTGTTATTCAGTTTTGTATAGTGTTTTTCCTAGTGCACTTTCTTATCTTTGACTTGTGTAATTTTTGTTTTTTATCTGAAACTAATGTGTGCCCTCTGTCTTCTAATGTCTTCTGTTGTGTAAATCTATGTGTTAATTTGTTTCTTCTGTTTTCTTTTCTAAAGATTATCTCCCCTGTGTCTAATTCTTTTGGGTCGTCTCTAGTTTTGTTTAGTTTTTCTATGTTCTGGCTTTTTGCCAGGCTCATTTGATTTGCTATGTCCGGGTAAAGTTTTTCCCTGAAGTCATTTAATTGTCTGAGGTAGTCATGCTGGTCGTTAAATACAATTTTCTTGTTAAACGAATGGGTTCTACCCGAGAACAGTTCGAAAGGTGTGAGTTTAGTTGCTGAATGAATAGCATTGTTATAAGTTATTAAAGTTTCCGTTAATATACTATCGTGTTCTATCTGTAAATCTTCTGACTTTTTCTTCTCTACTATTATCCTATATATTTCTGTTAAGGTTGAGTGTAGTCTTTCTATTGGTGCATTGCTTGATGACTGTTGGAATGATGTCATGTGCAATTTTATTCCGTATTGTTTGCAAAAATCTTTGAACAAGTTCGAATTATATTCGGCTCCTTGGTCGCAAACTATCTTGCTTGGAATACCGAAATATTGTATGAACTGTTGCATTGATTTTACAACGTTTATACTATTTCTAGTGGGGATCGTATAAGCCGCAGCGAATTTAGAGAATTTGTTAATTATAGTCATTACATAGTTTCCGTTGATTGTATATAAGTCCGTGTGTATAATTTGCATAGGTGTTGAGGGGGTTTCTGTCTCTAAATATTTAATTTTGGGTGGCGATCGGTCATACTTTAGTAGTTTACATATGTCACAGTTATTAATGGTCTTTATAATTATTTGTTTCATATTTGGGAAATAGTATTTTCTTTTCAATTGGGCGTTTACCTCATCTATGCCTCTGTGATTGGAATTTTCATGCTGTTCTATAATTTTCTTTTCCTGTCCGTCTGTGTCGTTAATGTCTTCAAGATACATTGTGCACCTAACCGCTTTATAAACTTTGCTATGTGCGAAATATTTAGAGTACGATTTTTGAATTTTTTTAAAAATGGGGTCTGGTGCAAAAATTGCGCAAGTTTTATTTGGTCTAAGGTAGTTCTTTAATAGTCTATTTACTGTGTCGTCCGTAAAGTCAGGTTCATAAATTATTCGTCTGATTTTGTTTCTAAAGGGGGTGGTCGAAACGGCTCTTGAGTTTAAACCGGTTTCAAATATAAGTTGTATGTTGTATTCATTTAAGGGTTTTTCCGAGATAAACAAGTTTTCATCAAGTTCTTCGAAACTCGAATGTATCGTGTGTCCCCTGCTGATTCTATTACCGATACATTGTCATTATAATTAACTTCTATTTGCACTCGGCTTAGTGCGTCTGCGACTATGTTTTGGGAACCTTTTTTATAGATCACCTCAAAATCATATTCTAAGAGCTGTAATTTCCAACGAACAAGCTTTGAGTTGGGTTCTTTAAAACTGATCAACCACGTAAGTGGTTTGTGGTCTGTAACTATTTTGAACTTTTGTCCGTATAGGTAAGGTCTATAATATTTTGTGGCCCAAATGATAGCCAACATTTCTTTTTCTACTGTAGAGTAGTTTAATTCTGTATCTGAAAGCGTCCGACTAGCAAAAGATACTGGTTTATCTTTTCCTAATGTACCTTGTGACAATACTGCACCTATTGCGACGTTGCTAGCGTCAGTGGTCAAAATAAACTGTTTGGAAAAATCTGGATACTGTAGTATCGGGTCATTACACAAGAGCGTTTTGCAACTCTCGAATGTGTCTTTATATTCGCTATCTATCTTTATGGTTTTTTGTTTCCCTTTTAATTGTTTAGTTAGTGGTTTCGTAATTCTAGCGAAATCTCTAATAAACTTTATATAATACCCTAAGAGTCCTAGAAACGACTTTATTTCTTTCTTTGTTTGTGGTAAGGGGAATTTTTTTATAGTCTCTAGTTTTTTGGGGTTTGACTTAATTCCGTCCGCTGTTACAACATGTCCGAGGTACTCGATTTCCTTTTTAAGGAATTCTGATTTGTCTATCTGTAATTTTAAATTTGCCTGTGTCAGTTTGTCGAATACCGACTTTAGGTGCCCTATGTGCTGTTGAAGGGATGCTGAAAATATGACGATATCGTCAAGATAAACTAGGCAACATTCGCCAATTAACTCTTTTAGTACATTATCCATGACTCTCTGGAAAGTTGCCGGGGCATTTGTTAATCCGAACGGCATTCTTGTAAACTCATAGTGGCCACCTACTGCTGTGAAGGCGGTCTTTGCCCTATCTTGCTTGGCCATTTCAATTTGGTGATAGCCACTTGCTAGATCAAGTGCTGAGAAATATTTGGCCCGGCCTATTTTATCCAGCACATCGTTAATGGCCGGCATAGGATATTTATCTTTTACCGTTTTGTCGTTAAGTTTTCTGAAATCTACTACCATTCTCCATTTGGGTTGGCCCGAAGCGTCTATCTTCTTGGGGACCAACCACACTGGGGCACTCCAAGGGGAATGGCTATTCCGAATGATATCTTGTTCTAAAAGTTTCTGAATCTGTTTACTAATTTCTATTTTCTCGCATTGGGCGTATTTAAATGGTCTTGAATAAATTGGGATTTCGTCTGTCGTGGGGATAAAATGTTTAATTTGGTTTGAAAATGATAGTCTGTCCGTTTCATTGTGAAAAATCTTTGGGAATTGGCAAAGTAGTTTTTTCAATTCAACTTCCTCTTCCTTATTTAAATGTTCAATGCGTAATTGGTTAAAATCTATCTTATGATTTGTTTGTTCGTCCGTTATCAATGTAGTCACGTTAATTTCTACAAATTCTTCGTTTTTCCATTCTTCTACTGTCAATGGTGAATCTAAGTAAATCTTCTGTTCTTTGTCTGAATAGTTGACTACTTCCATGTAACTAACATTATCTTTTGCTTTATATAATCCTTCTGTCACTAACACATATTTACATATTTCAACTTCTTTACAATTAAATTCCCCTTCTTTTATGTTAACCGGAAGAGCTACCACTGTTTTTTCTTGTGGCTCTAGCAGATAAACTTGCGTTGTCCTATTCTGTTTTAATATAATTGGTATTTGAGCGAACTCGGTGCGTAACACCAGATTTTTTAAATCAATATTTGCTTTAAGTTGTGACAACAAATCTATGCCTAGTAGACCATCAAAGTAGTCATGAAATTTGAACAGCAGAAATGTAAATTTTATATTTGTCTTAAATTCTTTAAAGCCTATGAATTCTGCTTTTTCCTTTAATGTGTGTTCGCTCAAAACTGTTTTGATTTTAAAATCTGTTTTTAATCTAATTCTATTAGTGCTCGTGGTAAATTTGGGGTCTAAGAATGAATGGGTAGCCCCTGTGTCTAGTAAAAATTTTAGTTGTTTTCCAAACGGTGAGTCTATTGTCACATATGGAAGAGTTGAACCATGTTTGTGTCTGTCTATATATCCCGTCTGTCTTCCGAGGCTAGTTCTTGAAAATTTTGTAGGGTGTCCTGTGTCTGCTCATCGTTTCGACTTTGTCCGTTGATGTTATACGATTGCCCCGAACGGTTAGAGGAACTCATTTGTGTCCGTCCGCTCGTATAGTCTGGTCCTTCTGGCTTGGCCATTATTGCCCGTGTATTTGATTGGTTGTTTCTGTTATAATTGTTTGTCCTAGCACTATTGTTGGAACTATCCTGTTGTGGAGCCTGATTGGATCCAAAACGGTTATTAAAGTTTCTATTTCCATTGTTGCTAGTCGATGCTTGGACTACTTGACCCTGATCTGTGTTATTTCTCCTTTTCTCCTGTCCTGATCCTTTCTGATCGAATTGTTTTCTTTTTCTTTCCTGAAAATATAATTCCCTTTCTTTTATTGCCTCTTCATAGGCTTCGGTCAGGGTTCTGGGTCTTAGGGCCCTTATAAAGGCGCCTAGCGGTCCCCTTACTCCCGTTATAAATGCGTCTAGACATAACTTTGTGTACGATTCTTTTTTTGCTTTCACTACTGATTGTTCCCTTTCTTTAGTCTCTATGACATTAAACAATGCCAGTTTAACTTCCGATATCTGTTCGTATAGTCTAGTTAAAGAAAGATCTTTCATCTTAATTAGATGAATTTCCTGTAACAAGGAAGACTCGTCTCGTTTGTCCGTAAAGTTAGCGCGAAGTGTCTCTCTAATAGTGTCCCAATCGAGAGGGATTCCCTCTGTAATTAAGACTTCGTTTGCTCGTCCTTCTATCTTGTTTCTAATAGTTCTCATTAATAGACGACCATAAGGAGTTTGGTCTGCTCCCCTGATCATCATCAGAACTTCTTCGACGTTCGTAATGAAGTCGTTAAGGGTCTTAAAATTTCCGTCATAGGTCGGCAGAAATCTAATTGCGTCTGGAATCCGTAAGGTGTTAAATATGTCATTGGGGCTGGTGTTTACCGTTGGTGGCGGCGTTTGGAGTGCCGATGTTGGTGGAGCGTTGGAAGTCATTATTGTCGGGACTGTTTCTCTACCTAAGATACAATTTTCTTCAATGGACTCTAAAGACCTTGCTGCTAATCCTTCTCTTTCAGCTCTACTTCTACTTCTGGTGTTCGGAAACAACCTTTTGATATTCGACATGAACTCTCTCTATACAGCTGTAAATTCTATCCGACCTATTTTAGTATTTCAATTATGTCCTGTGAATTCCTATTTACTCTTCTCTTCTTATATAATTCGTGTGTAATTTGATTGCTATTCTGAACAATGTGTGTTGGTGTGTTGTTATCTTAATTTTTATGCGTGTGTTGATATCTTAGATTCTAATGTGTGTTGTTGTCTTAGTTTCTAATGTGTGTTGTTATCTTAATTTTTAATGTGTGTTGATATCTTAGTTTTTAATGTGTGTTGTTGTCTTAGTGTCTAATGTGTGTTGTTATCTTAATTTATAGTGTGTGTGTATTAATGTTATTCTTAATTAACTTATTTTATTTTGCGTGTCCTGTTAACCGTTGTGTTGTGGTGTGTGTTGATGTAATGGTGTCTTCTAAAATTTTCTGTAATGATAGATTTTTTTTTAGTTTCGATGTACATGTGTAAAGTCATGAATGTGGTGCAATCGGTAGTTCATTTGTTTTCGTTTATATTTGTTAATTCTCATATTGCTTTAAATGGGCTTAATAATCAGCTTGCGTCCCTTTAAACAACGACTTCGGGTATATTCAAAAACAACATACAGCTTTGCGCCCTGCAACTCTGAATATTATGGTAATTGAACTATTTCCCGTCCTCGTCATTCAGGTGGTGCCTCTACAGATTAAGCCCTATTTCTTTCTTTTTGATATATCTCGCACTTATTTGCGGAAGCCTTATTGCTTGTATTTTTTTTTTTTTTTTTTTTTTTTTATATATATATATATCTTATACACATTATTTTTGTAAGCCTTAATGCTTTATCTCTTGGTATACTCCAGAACACCTTATCGTGTCGCCTTATTGCGTAAGCCTTCTATCTTGTTTCTAATAGTTCTCATTAATAGACGACCATAAGGAGTTTGGTCTGCTCCCCTGATCATCATCAGAACTTCTTCGACGTTCGTAATGAAGTCGTTAAGGGTCTTAAAATTTCCGTCATAGGTCGGCAGAAATCTAATTGCGTCTGGAATCCGTAAGGTGTTAAATATGTCATTGAGGCTGGTGTTTACCGTTGGTGGCGGCGTTTGGAGTGCCGATGTTGGTGGAGCGTTGGAAGTCATTATTGTCGGGACTGTTTCTCTACCTAAGATAAAATTTTCTTCAATGGACTCTAAAGACCTTGCTGCTAATCCTTCTCTTTCAGCTCTACTTCTACTTCTGGTGTTCGGAAACAACCTTTTGATATTCGACATGAACTCTCTCTATACAGCTGTAAATTCTATCCGACCTATTTTAGTATTTCAATTATGTCCTGTGAATTCCTATTTACTCTTCTCTTCTTATATAATTCGTGTGTAATTTGATTGCTATTCTGAACAATGTGTGTTGGTGTGTTGTTATCTTAATTAACTTATTTTATTTTGCGTGTCCTGTTAACCGTTGTGTTGTGGTGTGTGTTGATGTAATGGTGTCTTCTAAAATTTTCTGTAATGATAGATTTTTTTTTAGTTTCGATGTACATGTGTAAAGTCATGAATGTGGTGCAATCGGTAGTTCATTTGTTTTCGTTTATATTTGTTATTTCTCATATTGCTTTAAATGGGCTTAATAATCAGCTTGCGTCCCTTTAAACAACGACTTCGGGTATATTCAAAAACAACATACAGCTTTGCGTCCTGCAACTCTGAATATTATGGTAATTGAACTATTTCCCGTCCTCGTCATTCAGGTGGTGCCTCTACAGATTAAGCCCTATTTCTTTCTTTTTTGATATATCTCGCACTTATTTGCGGAAGCCTTATTGCTTGTATTTTTTTTTTTTTTTTTTTTTTTTATATATATATATATCTTATACACATTATTTTTGTAAGCCTTAATGCTTTATCTCTTGGTATACTCCAGAACACCTTATCGTGTCGCCTTATTGCGTAAGCCTTCTATCTTGTTTCTAATAGTTCTCATTAATAGACGACCATAAGGAGTTTGGTCTGCTCCCCTGATCATCATCAGAACTTCTTCGACGTTCGTAATGAAGTCGTTAAGGGTCTTAAAATTTCCGTCATAGGTCGGCAGAAATCTAATTGCGTCTGGAATCCGTAAGGTGTTAAATATGTCATTGGGGCTGGTGTTTACCGTTGGTGGCGGCGTTTGGAGTGCCGATGTTGGTGGAGCGTTGGAAGTCATTATTGTCGGGACTGTTTCTCTACCTAAGATAAAATTTTCTTCAATGGACTCTAAAGACCTTGCTGCTAATCCTTCTCTTTCAGCTCTACTTCTACTTCTGGTGTTCGGAAACAACCTTTTGATATTCGACATGAACTCTCTCTATACAGCTGTAAATTCTATCCGACCTATTTTAGTATTTCAATTATGTCCTGTGAATTCCTATTTACTCTTCTCTTCTTATATAATTCGTGTGTAATTTGATTGCTATTCTGAACAATGTGTGTTGGTGTGTTGTTATCTTAATTTTTATGCGTGTGTTGATATCTTAGATTCTAATGTGTGTTGTTGTCTTAGTTTCTAATGTGTGTTGTTATCTTAATTTTTAATGTGTGTTGATATCTTAGTTTTTAATGTGTGTTGTTGTCTTAGTGTCTAATGTGTGTTGTTATCTTAATTTATAGTGTGTGTGTAATAATGTTATTCTTAATTAACTTATTTTATTTTGCGTGTCCTGTTAACCGTTGTTTTGTGGTGTGTGTTGATGTAATGGTGTCTTCTAAAATTTTCTGTAATGATAGATTTTTTTTTAGTTTTGATGTATTTTTTTTTTTTTTTTTTTTTTTTTTTTTTTATATATATATATCTTATACACATTATTTTTGTAAGCCTTAATGCTTTATCTCTTGGTATACTCCAGAACACCTTATCGTGTCGCCTTATTGCGTAAGCCTTTTTGCTTTTATGAATCTGGGTATTCGTATGTACATCACATGCATGCATCGTTAAACCGAACGCTACTCACTACAGACTTATGCTGCCACGTGCTCGCTTGCTTGAATTTATGCAATCTAACACGTGGCTGCGGCCGTCAAGTGCGACCACCGGGTTTTCGCTGACAATGCATTGTGATTTTCGTACAGATATTGATTGTGTAACTTTGCATTATAATTTTTTATTTTTGTTAATATTTTAGTGTTCACTACTACCGTTGCTGTCTTACATGAATATCCAATATACGGGAGTCCACTGCATAGCTCTTTAGGTCCGGCTGCGCCAGTTATAATTGGGCCGTAGCTCCACGTAACAATTGGTTTAATATTGTTAATGATTAATTTCCGCAACAACGTTTATGTTCTTAATTTTTATTTTATTTTTAATTTAAATTTATTATTATTATAATTTACTTTTTGACTTGCGGTTTTATGCACGACCAAATTGCAACTGCTCGACCGTCGCAACTTCTTTTTTTACTTCCCCGTCGTTTTTCTGCATACCGGCGTCAGCTACAACGCTTCGCTACAGCTATAGCGGTACTTTCGAAGCTACAAAAATGCATAGCTGACCAATCACATCGCGTTTAAAGGCTGATGCAACATTACCATTGTGATGAAATCTATTTCTAGAATTTTCGAGAGCATTTCACGTATGTTGTTGTTGTTGTGGCCGTTAATGCTGTTTTCAAAGGGATCTGGACGGTTTTTTGTTAGAGCAGGAAAGGTGCAGTGGTAACTCGCGCACCTCGAAAGTCTTGCCGGCCACGTCCAGGGTGACTATTTAGAAAATATATTTCGCAGCATACAGCAACATACATACAACATAAACGACAAATCTGGTTGGATTATTAAATTTCTCAATAAATATGGGAAGCATTATATAGGCGTCTCTTTTACACATTCATAATTAAAGGCCCTCTGATGAGTTATAATTGAAAAGCACTGAAAGCAATGCGGCAACATCTAATAGGAACCACGTGCAACTTTCAGTCAAAACAAATTTGAGACTGTGAGACGTGTTTTTTTTTCGCATGGTGGTAGTGGGTATACCACAGTCGGGCGCGCTCGACTGTAGCCTTTCCGACTTGTTATACCCTTCGACCATTAAAAAAGGGTCAAAAAAGGGTATACTAACTTTGTGCAAAATGTATGTAACAGGCATAAGGAAGCGTGGCAGACCCCATAAAGTATATATATTCTTGCTCAGGATCACTAGCCGAGTCGATTGAGACATGTCCGTCTGTCTGTCCGTCTGTCCGTCTGTCCGTCTGTATGAGACAACAGATCTCAGCTATTAAAAAAGCTATAGATACCAAATTTGGCATGAAAGTTTCTTATAAATCATAGGCAGATCAAGTTTATATCAAACGTTTGATGCCACGCCCACCGCCCCCGCAAATCGGTTATTTGTGATTATTAAGCAAAGTATTAAACCCATAACGTTCTGCTTTGGTATGTATAAAGCTTAATGCAATATGAACATATTCTTCAAATTACAATCCGATCGGACCAATAACACAGAAGTTATTCAAGTCAACGTTTTCAGTACAAATGTTCCGTACGGGCAGCAGCCGACGCGCTGCTTTGAGCAGTTGACGCCGACGTCGACGTTGCGTCGTGTCGCTTTACTCTTTACGCGCGTCGCTGTGTGAGTGCGAGCGAGTAAGCTATATGTAGTAGAAGTATTTATGCAGAATTCTCTGTTTGAAACTATAAAAGTGGTTACACGTTTGTAACGGAGTTAGAAAATTGGGAGAAGGGTATCTTACTGTCGGGCGCCCGACTGTAGCCTTACCCACTTGTTTTTTTATGTTATTTATAGAAATGTTCTTCAGTACCTCGGTTCCGGCTACTTAAATGGCTGGTTTTCAGTGTTGGAAATAACAAGTCGAAAAGGCTACAGTCACGCGGTGACTGTAAGAGGCCATGTATGCATGTCTGTGCTTCGCTTGCATGTATTGTATGCATGCACGCATAAGTACAGCATGCAAAACATATTAAAAGGCAAAATGTAACACTTAATATATAAATTATTAGATAAATATAAAAAATGGGAAATAATAAAAAAATATCTATGCTTTATAAATGTAAATGTAAACAAATATAAAATACAACACAAAAAAAATTAAAATAGCTAAATTCTCTTTTCGCCGTGGGGAATCGAACCATGGCCTTTGCATAGGAGTTCGTCATCCTAACAACTAGACTACCGTCGCTGCGTTCCGCGTCCGTTAAAATTGCATTCTTAAACCATTTGCTCAAAAATGTCATATTTGTCTTATACAACAATAACACTAATACTGGATTGAATGGGCCCAAGAAAGACGAGTGTTATTCATTTATATATAATAAGATTATTTGTTGAAATTTGATAAATGAAATCAAGTTTTATAATGATGAAAAAAAAACTTCTTACTTCTTCCCAAAGGGGTCGAACCTCCATCCCTTTGCTTGATTGCCGGCTGCTCTACACATTTGACTATCGCTGCAATTATTCGCTATGCAGCTAAGTTACTATTTCGATCTTATACACACACATAACCATTTTCGCATTAAAAAGATCAAAAAAGCACGAGGCTGGCAAGGCAGCTTGCAGGCAAGGCATCACAAATCAATAAAAAATGTTAACTCGTGTAACTTCTATGTTTATTGGTCGATCGGGTTGCAATTTTTAGAAAAGGTTCACAACGTATTTATCTAGATGTATGCCGACGCAGAAAGTTAACACTTTAATACTTTGCTTAATAATCGCTTTTCAAATTAAATTTATGATTTACGGGGGCGGTAGGCGTGGTACCCGAAATTTGAAAACGACGTTTACTGTCTAGGATATACAGAAATCTCCATGCCAAATTTGGAGTCTCTAGCTTTCTTACTGGCTGAGAATCAGACGCTCATACAGACGGACAGACGGACATGGCTAGATCGACTCTGCTAGTACCCATGAGTTGAATTTGCAACTTCTTTTGTTGGAGGATGCAAACTCGACAAGAGTTGATTGTGGCTTTCACTAAAGTTCGAAGCTTCGGAATCCAGTAGCGTGATCTGATGAGACGCATCATTAATTGATTTCCACCATGGAGGGAGATACGATGCGTAAAACGGACAAGGAGGTGTGAGAAGGTACAAGAGTACGGAAGGATGACCGGATGCCGCTCATCGTAGCTTAAAGAAGCGGATGCTCTCACACGACCGCATGATCTCATGACACCGCTGGCGTCAACAAAGGGATTCAAATAAATGATGTCGCTACTCCTTGGAATCTGTTCCTTGTTCAACAGACAGTTGTATTCTTTAAGGAATTGAATACGTTGGGTGTTGCGGATGAGCAGATCTTGGACCTTGGAGAGTTCAGAGCTGCTGACATCTGAAGAGAGCGTGAGATCAGGCTTGCGACACCTCTGAATAAAGCGGTATACGTAGGCCATGACCCGCAGGGCTCTGTCGAGCTCGGAGAATCTCTCCAAGATGCAACTGGATGATGGAGGCAACTTGGTTAAGTTGCATTTAACAGGACGAAGCTCTTCGTCTGTTTCATGAGCAATATTGATTGCAGCAGGCCATTGTTCTGCTGGAAGGACCAGCCAATCGGGTCCATGCCACCAGAGACTTTTGCTAATTGACGAAACACCTCTACTGGCAAGATCAGCAGAATTCTGCTCGGATCTGACGTGGGACCATTTGCTCGAACTAGTGAGCTGAGTTATCTTAGCCACTCTGTTAGCCACGAAGGTCGTCCACTTGAGGCTTACTAAGCCAGGCTAACACAATTGTGGAGTCAGTCCAATAGTACTCTTCGTAACTATTGACTGGGAGCTGAGGGAGGAGTGTCGCAGATAACTCGGCTAGCAGTAATGCACCGCATAGTTCTAATCGGGGCAAGGAGATGTTCTTCACAGGGGCTACTCTGGTGTTGGCTACAAGGAGATTTTTTTTTTTTTTTTTACTTTGCTTTTATTTAGTGAATCTTCTTGTATAAGAACTAACAATAAGTTTAAAAAATCTTAACTATAACAAGTATTTTTGAACAGTTGTATTATTTTTTCCAACTGTTCTATGATTAAGCGGCCCTAATAATTTATTCGCTGGGTTGGTAGGTCCTTTCGCCGGAGACGGGAACGGCTGCTGAGCTGGATTAGACCTCTCGCTAGGTGGTTGGGGTGCGTGTAAAGCTTGCTATGGTATTTTTCCTTAAGGTACGTACCACGGTGCCCCAGTGATGGTTCTCAGAATCTTTGATTGTGCTCGCTGTATGATGTCAATATTGCTGTTGCTGGCATTGCCCCATAACTGTGAGCCATAGGTCCAGATAGGTTTCAATATAGAATTGTAGAGTAAGACCTTGTGATCTAGGCTGAGCGGAGAACCAGAGTTGATGAGCCAGTGCAAGTTGTTGGCTTTGAGTTTAAGTTGGGTTTTTTGGCTTCAATGTGCCTGCGCCATGTGAGTCTTCTGTCAAGGTGTACTCCGAGGTACGCTACCTCATCTGCTTTCGGGAGTGGTATGTTGTTCAACAAGAGCGGAGGACAGTCTTGTCTGTTTAGCGTAAACGTCACGTGCTTGCATTTTTGCTCGTTTACTTTTATTCGCCAGTCAGAGAGCCACTACTCAATGTCGATGAGGTACAGTGCCAACTGTGCTGTAGCTTGGATAGGGGACCTTGAACGGCTAAGGATAGCTGTATCGTCGGCAAATGTGGATACCGTTAAGCGACTATTTGTAGGGATGTCGGCTGTATAGATGAGGTATAAGGTCGGCCCAAGAACGCTGCCTTGGGGGACTCCAGCCTCAATTGTATGATCAGTGGAAGTGGCAGTGTTGCACCGCACTGCAAACTTTCTGTCATAGAGGTAAGACTTTAGAAGTTTGTGTGTGCTTTCGGGTAGGGATGTTTTAATTTTAAACATTAGGCCGTCGAGCCAGACTCTGTCGAATGCTTGGGATACGTCTAAAAATACTGCTGTACAGTATTCGCGATATTCAAATGCAGTTCTTATTTCCGTTGTAATACGATTCACCTGTTCAAAGGTTCCGTGGCTTTCGCGAAATCCAAATTGGTGGGCTGGGATTATATTGTGGTATATCAGATGTTGATTAAGTCGGATCAGCAGGCATTTTTCGAATAGTTTCGAAATACATGAGAGTAGACTTATTGGTCTGTAAGATGAAGCGACTGTGTGGTTCTTACCAGGCTTTGGAATCATTATGATAATCGACCTCTTCCATCGTTGTGGAAAGTAACCAAGTTTGATGATGGCATTAAAGAGCTTGGTTATGTAGCGAACTGCAGAATGTGGCAGCTGGATGATCATTTCCGGTGTTATAAGGTCGCAGCCGGGGGATTTTTTCGGGCTGAGATTGTCTTTGATTATTTTAGTTACTTCTTTAGGACGAAACACAATTGGGGTGTGTTGCTGGTGGCAGTTTACGGGATAAGACGGTAGCGCGAATGTGCTAGTAGCCTGGTTTGGCGTGAAAACGTTTTGTAGGTGAGTGGCAAATGTGGTGGCTCTGTCTTCATCACTACGGGCCCAGCCACCTGAGGAATTCCTTATCGGCAAAACGGTT
This sequence comes from Zaprionus kolodkinae, assembly GCA_018901885.1. Lineage (NCBI taxonomy): Eukaryota > Metazoa > Arthropoda > Insecta > Diptera > Drosophilidae > Zaprionus > Zaprionus kolodkinae. Next base: position 2,924 of record JAEIFM010000283.1, on the reverse strand, counting down.
TCAGTCGGTGGGCGAAGAGTTGAATGGGCTCGCCACAGTGACTTTTGTTTTGTGCCTGTTGGTGTGAGTTGCTCTATGTATCGGCGCTGATCGTCGTCCTCTTCTTGTTTCAGAGCGTTGGCCAGTTTCCGTGCGGCTACTTTTAGCTTTTGTTTTGCAGTTGGGGATCTGGAAGACTGCCATTCTCTGCGTAAGCGTCGTTTTACTTGGACGAGTTGCTCGATTTGTACGTTGGTCTTTTTTAAATTAATTGTAGTATTTGTTATTTTGGGTGTTGCAGTAAGTGCTGCTGCAGTAAGGATGGATTGCAATGCACACGTGCAGCTCTCTATATCAGATTCAGTATTGAGTTTTGGGCTTAGCTCAATATGTGAACTTATATATTTTTTATACCTGAGCCAGTTTGTTTTGTGAGAAGTCAATCTGAATGGTGGTTTCACGTTTTCTGCGTACCTGCGGAGGTGAATTAGTACAGGCGAGTGATCAGATGACAGATCCGGCAGACATTCAGCTTTAACCAAACTGCGGGAAATATTTTTCGTAACTGCGAAGTCGATCAGGTCAGGCAGCTTATTGAGGTCTGATGGCCAGTATGTAGGACTCCCGGGGGAAACATGGTCAAGTTTATTAGTGGCTTTTATTATAGTCTTATAAAGCTGTTTTCCTTTTGGGTTCACAAGTCGCGAACCCCAGTGAGTATGTTTAGCGTTGTAGTCACCTGCTGCAATGAAGTGTGGCCCTAGTGCTTGGAAGAAATCCAGGAATTGAGCTTCTAATACTGTGAAACGGGGGGGGGCAGTATACGGCCGCTAGTGTAAGTAGAGTGTTGTCATCCAGCTGAATGTTGATAGATGTGGCCTGAAGATGATTTTCCGCAAATTCTTTGTAAAAGTGGTGCTTCATACGGTTCCTTATGAGTATGGCGGTGCCACCGTGTGCTTTTCCGTCGGGATGATTTGTACCGTAGAAATGGTAGTTTCTTATTTGAAAATTGTATTTGCTTGTGAGATGAGTTTCCGAAAGAAGCATTACGTCGATATGCTTCTCATGTAGGAATTGAGCTAGCTCAAGTTTGCGCTGTGAAACGCCAATGGCGTTCCACGTAGCTATGCGTAAGGTAGCCATTATTTATTTGATTGTTGGGCTACAAGCATTTGTATTAAAAGGTTTTGATTACGCATCATGTCTTGAATGGTGGTCTTCATAAATGTCATAAATTCCATCATGCTCTGTTGTAAGGCTTGCATCATAGCTTCAGTTTTTGTTTCCTGCTGCGCAGCTGGGTTATAGTTTTGTTGTGTGTCTAATTTTGTGTGCACTTCATGTGGAGTTCGGCAATTTTGGGTTGGAGGCGTCATACCTGATTTTAAAACGTTTGCAAATGTTGGCTTGTCAGTGTTGGATGTAGGCCTGGGAGCGAAACTTGCTGCTTTCGAGAAAATTACTTCAGGATTTGTCTCTGATGGTATCAGCGTAGCTGTTTGATTGGACAGCCTCTGTAGTTTGCTGTGTTATTGCCCCCACAGTTATTGCATTTTTTCTCGCATGCATTTTCTTTGTTAGTTTGACACTGTTTGGAGTCGTGGAGGTCTCCACAGACTACGCACACCGGGCGAAGTGTACAATACGACCTCGTGTGGCCATACTCTTGGCAGTTTGTACATTGTACAGGAGCGTTACGTTTGTGCGGCTCTTCTACCGTGATCCTACGGTGCAGAAGGAGTTGGAGTTTGTAAATTGGGTGAACCTCGTTTTTTCTAGGAAGCTTGTTTTCTGGTTCAAGCTCAATCTTGAAGAGTGGTTGGGGCTGCCTGTTTCTGTTTTTGATATTGAACACGCTTTTGGCGTAAAATCCCTTTTCCTTTAGCGCCTCAGTTATCTCTTCGGGCGTAACATCAGACTCAATGCCCTTCAGGACTACTTGCAGGCCCTTGCTGCTTTTAAGCTGGTAGGTAAAGAAGCCTATTTTTTGTGCGGTAAAATAGTTTGTGACTTTTCTGTAGTTGTCCTCCGTTTTCGTCTGAAGTTTGATTTCATTGATGGTACCTCTTACGAGGGGAATTATATGAAAGCTATCTTTTCCAATAAGGCCAATCAAAGTATTTACAAAACCGCTTGTGCTCTTCTCGCGGATGTATATTGGCGGAGGCTTTGTTTTCTTCGGTTCGATAACAACGGATCCCAGCGGCACGTCCTCAGCGGTATCTGACAGCAAGGCAAATCTGTTGGTTTTGCAGGGGCTACATTTTTGATCAAGGTAGAGTTGTCGCGTGTATTTTTCGGCTTGTTTTCCAAATCTGAATTTTCCGGGCTGAGCTTTCGCTTTATTGTAATGTAGCGGTCCATTCCAGTCTGCCAGGTCGACCCAGCTTTTTTGTTTACGTTTTCGTTTTGTTTTGCTGGTAGTGCAGCAGTACCGTTTATTGCTTGCGGTTTTGCTTTCGCTGACTCAGTCAGAGCGTGAGCGGGTGCAGCCGATGACGAGATAGAGCGGGCTGTCGGTCTACCTCCAGCTGTTGTTGTTGGAGGTAGCGGGGCTTCTGTCGGAGCTAAGAGAGCGGGAGAGCAGGAGCGCGCTCTTTCTTGATTTGTTGGTAGAATAAGGTTTTTTGGGCTATGGGTTATTGACCGCTCGATGTCTGCGTTTGGGGTTGTCGGTGAGACGTAGGAGAAGTACGCGTTGTTGCGTTGAATTGAGAGCCGGCGTTCGTCTTGCTCGCGCTGACGCTGAGCGCGAGTGTCGTTCTGACTCATAGTTTTATTATTTAAGATAACAAATCGAAATATATATTTAAGCGATCTTGCATCGCATAGAGCGTCTCTTTCGCTTTCGGATTTTTTATTTAGTTTATTTTATTTGGCGTTCACTTCACTCAAAACAACCGATTTTGTGCGGAGCTCGATAAAAACACGTCTTCACACGT
>JAEIFM010000281.1:135000-162500 GCA_018901885.1 Zaprionus kolodkinae | reverse complement strand
TTCATAGAGATAAGGCATTCGTTATCGTAGACTCTCCTTAGACTTGCCATTGCCTTTTCATAATTGCTCTCGGTGATTTGGAATGCCTTAATCATTCCCAAGGCATCACCATAGAGACAGGAGTTCAAATGATTCAACATTTCGATAACCGGAATGTTCTTATCATTGTGAACAAGAGACTCAAATATTCCTATTTAATTCTTAAACTCAGAATATTTGCCGCTAAATCTAGGTAATGCCAAATTCAGAAGTCGATCGTAGCCGAAACTCTTTTTTTTGTTTCGCTCGATGACTTCACGGTTGCAAGAAGCTACATAATTTTCGCCTTAGTCGTGATCGATAATTCCTCCAACTCGGCTCCAAACTCATTATTTTCATCAAGGCTTTCAATATGTTCTTGAAGTCCGGCTGCCTTGACAATAAGTTCGGACAAAATTTGAAGCCTGCACTCAAGCTCGGAGACGGTTTGTCATATAGTACCATTGCGTCTAGAAAATGGTACTATACCATGTTCTACCCGGCGAATGCTTTTAACGTAAACGTGTAGCCCTTTTCTAAGGTCGTCAAGAGACGTCCGACTCACCTTTGGCTTTTCTTGTTCCATTTTAGTGGACGAGAACGAGTTTGGTATTGTATAATACAATAAACGACGAAAACAAGGTAGTTTTCGAAGCACTATGTATCAAAAAATTAATTCGTTGCAAGTGATACCGAAAAAGAGATATACCCGACCAAACGTAAGGTATGCGTATCACTTGCCGTTCTGAGTTCAAGCACACAAACGAAATTGACAACAACAATGATAGTGAGCGGGTTAAGAGTGGAAGCAAAAACGAAAAACACCGCTTTAGCTTGCTGTGTAAATGTGCGTATGTATGTATAAGCTAGATGCGCAACTGGCGGCAAAAGAATAGTGAAAGCAAAGAACGAAAGATTTGCCGCTACAGCTGGTATACAAGTACGTGTATATGTATATATATGCGTACATACAATTGCTTGAGCTAAGCGAATTATTATTTATAATCGAATTATAGACGAAAGTTTTTGAGAGGAGGCGACAGTCGTAAATAACAGACAATAAATAGTTGCATCCAATGGCAGTTCAAATAATAGAATAAATTGCCTGTCTGTATGCATGTATGGTATATACTCATGTAATATAACATATATATATGCATGCAAATAAGCTCTACTATATTTAAAGTTGTACGTATGTGCCAAGAATTGAGAGCAAAGTGCCAAAAACCAATTTTAAACGCTTTCAATTTTTCGCACAAAAACCTGTGGCTCTATAACGGGTTGACCGGCTGCAACTTTCCTCTTGCAGTTGCAGCAATTTGCTCGGGACCTACGCGAATAATTTCTTCACCCACGAACCGAAGGCAACTTAACTTTTAAAACTTTTTGTGTCGCACTTATGCACTGTGCAATTATTACATATATACATAAACGAATTCAGACCGAGGGTTTAGTAAAAATAACAAAACACAGTGACTTTTGGTTTATTACTTAAACACTTTTTATTTACTTCTAAAGGAAGAACTAGAGCCTTTAGATTATCCCTAGGTTTTAATAATGTATTTCGAAGTTGAAACAGACTTTAGCGGGCTATCGCAATTGATAGTGTAATCGGTGCTCGGGACTGAGCTGAACTAAACAGATCTAAGCTGAACTGAACAGAACTAAATTGAATGTTTACTGAACCGCATCTAAGACGCGCGCCTGGGTTTATATAGTTTTAAGAGAACAAACTTTTTAAGAGAGTTTAGCTGATTTGATTTTAATGTTCTCTTTAAGAGAGTTTGGCTGATTTGATTTTAATGTTCTCTCATTGAGAGAGGGAGAGGTTCCCGGTAAATAGGGGTAATTGGAGAATCCTGAGACAAGTGCCTGATCGGAAACTCGGGTGATAAAGTTTTATTACTTCAGTTGGCTCGCTGTAAACATTGGGCGGAGACCCGGGTGATGAAGCTTAAATAGTTCAGTTGGCTCGCTGTAAACATTGGGCTAGCCAAGTGATCGAATTTGGGACAATTATTTGGCTGATCGGGTTCGAAGCAATTAGTTGTTATTGTTCGGTTTTATTATCTGTGGGAACCAAAGTTAATCGAAGGGCTCTCAATCGTTGATTACATTTTGTACTTAGACATTAATGTGTGTATGTGAGTTTTACAATAGTGTGCGTTATTATACCCTTCGACCATTGAAAATGGTCAAAAAAGGGTATACTAACTTTGTGCAAAATGTATGTAACAGGCATAAGGAGGCGTGGCAGACCCCATAAAGTATATATATTCTTGCTCAGGATCACTAGCCGAGTCGATTGAGACATGTCCGTCTGTCTGTCCGTCTGTCCGTCTGTTTGTTTGAGACAACAGATCTTAGCTATTAAAAAAGCTAGAGACACCAAATTTGGTATGAAGGTTCCTATATATTCGGGGCAGGTGAAGTTTATGTCAAATGTTTGATGCCACGCCCACCGCCCCCGCAAATCGGTTATTTACGTTTATTAAGCAAAGTATTAAACTTATAAAGTTCTGCTTTGGTATGTATAAAGGTAAATGCAATATGAACATAATCTCTAAATTACAATCCGATCGGACCAATAACACAGAAGTTATTAAAGTCAACGTTTTCAGTACAAATGTTCGGTACGAGCAGCAGCTTTTGCGCTGCTTTGAGCAGTCGACGCCGACGTCGACGTTGCGTCGTGTCGCTTTACTCTTTACGCGCGTCGCTGTGTGAGTGCGAGCGAGTAAGCTATATGTAGTAGAAGTATTTCGCTTACTTGTACATTGTTTTTGGAAATGTTACCTATTTGTTGTTGTAATTCTTCTTTATCTTCTAATGTGCCGAATAAGTATTTGTAAATAGTTCCCATAAAATTTGCAAGACCGCGTTTGTTACTTTTTGCAATTCTTATACCATTCATGTCTCTATTGAGTTTCTCTATTAGGTACTGAATTTGTGGTAAATTTTCAAAGATTTTGATAAATTCTTCATAAATATTTTCGGTTGAAGTTAAATTAATAGATAAGTAATGATATTCATAGTTTATAGGTAAATCAATTGATCCGGTTTGAAAGATTAAGTAGCCGTTTTTGGCCTGGATAGGGGTTACTTCTAGGTTTTGCGTGCTAATTGTTGATAGTAGGCATAACATGATTATCATGATCGGGAGTAAGCCTGGAATTATCAATATTATATTTACTTTTATTAATTTTCTTTTTCTTTTTAAACTTAGATTTATAATGTATTATATGTCTACCTCTATTTGTTTCTTCAAAATGTTTATCATTTATTTGTCGTAAGTTTCCTGTCCTTCTGAATGGGTTAGTTGTTTTTGATCCAGAGGAGATTCTCTGAAATTAGTGTCTATACTGTAGTCTATTTTATTTTGCTGCGTGTTATAGGCAGGGGTTCCTGCAAAAATGAAGATGTCTGCTGGTGTTCGACCAGTGGTGTTGTGTTTTGTTTTATGATTGTATACGTAAAGTATTTTTTCGAACTTAGTGAATTGGTTTTCTGGTTCATTCTCGCTTGTTATTATTCTTAGTTTTTCGTTGACAGTTTTATGAAATCTCTCAATATCAGAAATTCCATTTTTACTCGTTGTTTTGTTTAAAGTTACTCCTTCTGAATCTAACCAGATCTTAAGTGCACATGAAAGCGGAGTCTTTGTCGACTTTTATTTCTATGGGTTTACCCATGTCATTGAATATACGTAAAATAGCTCTTTTAGCTTCAAGCCAATCTCTACTATTTACTTCTATCAGGGAGGCGTATTTAGAATAAATGTCAATAAATGATAGGAATTGTTTATTGTTTATTAAATAAAAATCCATGACATACTTGTCTCTGGGGTTGAAAGTTTCTGGGGTTGTTTCCAGGGCTAATTTTGTGTTTCTATGTTCGGTTTTGGCAATGTTACAGATTCCACATTCATTTATGATGTTTTGGATAAGTTTTTGATAATCGGGGTAATAGTAAAGTTCTTTGAACTGATGTATGAGTTTTTCTATGCCAGGGTGTAATAATTCTTTGTGGTTTGAGGATAATTTCTTTAAATTGAGCATATGTTTGGATATCTATTAGTTTACCACTGGTTCTCATAGTTTTAGTGAAATTGTCGGAACTTATAATTTGAATATAAGCATTTTGAAAAACTTTAAAGTCGGCTTCATTAAGGAAGTAAATTACACTTTTCTTTGTGTAGAGCTATTCTTGATTTAGGTCTTTGGCAAATGTGTCGGTCATTTCTTTATAACTAATTATACCCTTCGACCATTGAAAATGGTCAAAAAAGGGTATACTAACTTTGTGCAAAATGTATGTAACAGGCATAAGGAGGCGTGGCAGACCCCATAAAGTATATATATTCTTGCTCAGGATCACTAGCCGAGTCGATTGAGACATGTCCGTCTGTCTGTCCGTCTGTCCGTCTGTTTGTTTGAGACAACAGATCTTAGCTATTAAAAAAGCTAGAGACACCAAATTTGGTATGAAGGTTCCTATATATTCGGGGCAGGTGAAGTTTGTGTCAAATGTTTGATGCCACGCCCACCGCCCCCGCAAATCGGTTATTTACGATTATTAAGCAAAGTAATGAACCTATAAAGTTTGGTATGTATAAAGCTGAATGCAATCTGAACATATCCTCCAAATTACAATACGATCGGACCAATAACACAAAAGTTATTAACGTCGACGTTTTCAGTACAAATGCTCGGTACGAGCGGCAGCCGACGCGCTGCTTTGAGCAGTTGACGCCGACGTCGACGTTGCGTGTCGCTTTACTCTTTACGCGCGTCGCTGTGTGAGTGCGAGCGAGTAAGCTATATGTATTAAATGTTTTTGTGCAGAAATTTCTGCTTGGAATTATTAGTGTGGTTACACGTTTGTAACGTATTTGGAAAATTGGGAGAAGGGTATCTTACTGTCGGGCGCCCGACTGTAGCCTTACCTACTTGTTTTTATTCTAGTTTTATGAAATTATTTGGTCATCGTCCAAATTGTCTTTTAGGAATTCTAATTGTCTGTTGTAATAAATAAAGGGTCTTTCGGTTAAGAAAATGTGGCTTTGCGGTGGCAGCGACATGATTTTCCTTACCAGGTAGGTATTGGATATTGTAATCATATTCATTTAACTTTATGTTCCATCTTTGTAATTTGTGTGCTTTTACGTTACTTAGCCTTACAAGTGGCCTATGATCGGTTAATATTTCGAACTTTCTACCGAATAGGTAAGTTTTGAAATATTTTGTTGCCGATACTATAGCTAATAGTTCTCTTTCTATTGCTGAATAATTGAGTTCGTGTTCGTTAAGAAATCTGCTTGCATTGCAAATGGGTTTATGCTCTTGAGATAATACAGTACCTATCCGCATCTGTTGTAAATGAAAATTTCTTTTCGAAGTTAGGGTATATTAGCATTGGATCGGACGTGATATATAATAGTTATCTTCTGTACTGATTATTGCTCCTTTTTTTAATTTGATTGTTATTGGTTTTGCTATTTTTGCAAAATTGAGGATGAACTTACGGTAAAATCCGCAGAGTCCAAAAATAGATTTTATTCTTTCTGTGGTTTTAGGAATGGAAAAATTAACAATTGCTTTTATGTTGTGATAATGTGACCAAGAAATTCTGTTTCTTTTTTCAGAAATTCACATTTATCAAGTTGCAATTTTAAGTTAGCTGATCGTAGCTTTTCGAAAACTCTTTTCAATGATATATGCGTTCCTCTTATGAAGTGGAATAAATTATATTATCATCTAAGTAATCTAAACAATCCTTGTAGATTAAATCTTCTAGGAGGTTGTTCATGCAACGTTGAAAAGTTGCTGGTGCACTTTTCGGACCAAAGAGCATACGAAGATATTCGTAATGTCCATGTTTTGTTGAAAATGCTGTTTTGGATATTGATCGCGGATCAATTTGAATTTGATGAAAAACTTTACTAAATCAATAGTTGAGAAGTATTGACAGCGTGCAAGCTTGTCTAATATTTCGTCCATTACAGGAATATATTATTTGTCGTCAATGGTTATTTCATTGCGACTGCGATAGTCTATGACTAATCGAAATTTTGGTTTGCAAGAAGCCTCGCTTTTCTTTGGGACAATCGAAATTGGAAAACAATAAGGGGATTTAGATTTCCTAATTATTTTTTGTTCTATCATTTCGTTAATTTGTTTGTTGACCTCTTGTTCAAACGCTTGGGGGTATTAATAAGGTTTTTTTTTTTTTTTTTTTTTTTTTTTTTTTTATTTTTTTTTATTTTTTTTTTTTTTTTTTATATTTTTTTTTTTTTTTTTTTTTTTTTTTTTTTTTTTTTTTTTTTTTTTTTTTGCGGGGGTGGGTTGTTTTTTTTTTTTTTTTTTTTTTTTTTTTTTTTTTTTTTGTGTTGTGTTTTTTTTTTTTATTATTTTTTTTAATTTTTTTTTTTAATTTTTTTGTTTTGTTTAGTTTTTAAGTTTAAATTGAAGGTCTTTTTCCCCCTGTCCTTACCCACTTGTTTATAAATAGGGTCTTCGTGTTTTGTAAGAATAGAATGTTTAATCGTACTTGTGTAGCTCAAATTTTCACCTTCTCTGTACTGAATTCATTGTATTCTAGCAAGACATGCAAAAGTTGTTCCCATTCTTCTGCATTCAGATGTTCCAATCTGAATACATTGGATTCTCTTAACTCGTCGTCTAAGGCAAAGTTAGAGGGTATTTCTAGAAGGGCTTCTTCTATGGGAGGGGTATAAAGAGAGGTTTCCTCAGTTTTAGAAGTCTTGTGATCTTCTAACTTAGATGACTTGGGGTACTCATTGGTAACCTTGGACTCATCTTGTTTTAAGTGGGGTTTCCGCTTAATTTTTAGGAGGGTTTTCTCCTTTTTTGGGGTAAGTAGAAGGGTTTTCTCTGTGTTAGATGACTAAGGGCACTCATTGGTAGCCTTGGACTCATCTATTTGTGTGTGGTCATACCACATTTTGAATGGATATCCATTTATATTGACTGAGTTGAGTAGTTAATTTGAGCATTAGTTGACTCTTAATAACTTCTATTTTTCTGAGAAATTGTGAATAAAGAAAGTTTGTTTAGTGGGACAAAGTTTGCTTGAATGCAATGAAACGCTTTGGTTCAATACTGTAAGGATGCTTTCTCAGGCTGGGGTACATATCTCAGTCTAGCCAGGGTCTTTACAGAAAATTTATAAACACTAGGACTTTCTATGACTTTAGTAAGAGAGGTTTCTAGCAGGTCATACCTCAATGGGTCGTTTACAGGGTATCGGCTATGGGCATGACCCACATAATGTACGTGTGCTCGTTTGCTAACTTCATTCCCTAACTAACTACATTCCCTAAGTCGGTCGTTGGTGTATTCCACCATCCGCAACTAGGTAAAGTGCACGCCCTTCGCACCTCGCTTGCCAACTATCGCTCGCTCACGGCGCCCTTCACGGTCGATCGGTGGTCGTACAGAACGCCCGTGACCGCAGGTGTTCTTGCTTGTACCCCCACGAGCCGCTCAGTGGTGTATTGCACCACGCCGCAAACTCGTTAGGGTACACGTTTCACACCTACTTTCACGCACGACACTCACGATCGGCCGTTGGTCGTGCAGAATGCCCGTGACCGCAGGTACTCTCGCCTGCGCTCCCACAAGTCGCTCGGTGGTGTATTCCACCACGCCGCAACCTGCTGAAGCACACGCTCACGCACCCACTCGCCAACTGACGTCCACTCTCGACACGAACTATGCGTGTGTACACGCAGGCTCGCTTACTGGCCAGCGGAGTACCGGCATACCAGAAAGCGCGACTCTGCTAATACAACGGCACACACACGGACACGACACTTTTGGCTACCCTAGAGGGGCAGAATGTAACACCGGGTATATTATTTTTAAATAATCACTGCAGGGAAATTTCGTTAATATTTAACATGGTTTTTTATTCACTGGATTTTCTTCGATCTCTAAGCGCTAGTCCTTATTTTAATTAGTCCCTGCCTACTTCCTACTTCGCACCATTTACGCTAGCCCTAACTGCGCTCTCATTGTTTTATGTTTACTTCGGCTCACCTTGACTCTCCTGCGACAGGATTCATGTTGTTGTTTCGTCCTTTTGGGGTCCTTGGGCTGGCACTTGGCAGGACTTGGCACTGTTAATTACTTTTGTTTCACTTGGTATTTCATTGAGAGGGAGCACTTTGCTGCCTACTCTGCTGGCTGCTCGGGATCAACTGCCCTTGGCCTAATTTTGCGACTTCCCTTTTCGCTGCTGCGAACATGTCGCCGCTGCTGCGTACATGTCGCCGCTGCTTGCCTGTCGCCGCTGCTTGTCTGTCGCCGCTGCCTTCGGCCGATGCCGCTGCCTTCGGCCGATGCCGCTGCCTTCGGCCGATCTTGCCTGGCTGCTGCGGCTCTGCTTGCACTTCGCTGCCTGCACGGCGCCGTTCGCTTGCCCAGCGTCGCTGCCTTGCTTAGCGTCGCTGCTGGTCTGTGCACGCGCTCTGGGTACCGAGGCACCGTTACTAGTGCAAGTGTTCGACGGCTGCCTGCCTAAATGCGCGAGCTCTGGGTACCGAGGCACCGTTACTTGTGTGTGCACAAGCTCTGGGTACCGAGGCACCGTTACTAGGCATGGATGCCGAGTGACCGGGGGTTTCTTATGTTTCTTGCCCTGTTTCGCATGTTTTGTCTACGCCCTTGCCTTTGCCTATGCCTATTCTTTCGTATTCAAATAACTACGGGGTATGCCGGGCTTAAAGATATCTTGTCTTTTGTTTCTAATATGTTAACTTAAATTATAAATGTGGCGTCGCTTCATGCGGCGTCACACCCCCCTTACTTCACCGAGGAATAAGGTGGACGCGTGCCTTCTCCCGTTGATCGCTGGACCAGCATGCGCCATTCGCGATCCGACTCGGGGCTATAAATTTACAAAGGTTGCTTAGTAATACTTGTGGGTTTTGTTTTCTATCTTCTGTCGGGCCCTAATGGTGCGAAACGTGAAACTCTACTGGTAACTTATAACTACATGTATGTCAAGGTCAAAATGGTTATACTTAGAATTTTAGTGGAAGCCTACCCCACCTGGTACACGTTAACCTTCGTTGGTCGATTCCTCCCCGTGGAAAGCCTTCAGATCGGCCAATTCAGCACGGCGTCTCTTCTTTGTTCCGACGTCTTGGAGGCGTAGAACCGCGGGTGAGATGTAACTCAAAACCCGGTAAGGTCCATCGTAGCGGGGTGCCAACTTGGCGGCGAATCCATCGGCTGCCTTCGACAAATGATGTTGTCTCAATAGTACGAAGTCGCCGATGGCCGACTTCCACTCTCGGCGGCGTAAGTTGTAATGTCTCCCTTGTTCTGCGCTTGCTTGCTGCGCATTCTCGGCGACGATCTTGAAAACATCCTGCAGGTGGTGCTCCTTCTCCTCGGGCATCCGTGATTCCGCCCGTATGACCGGCGTCACCTCCTCGTAGAGGGCTCCCGGCAAACGAGGCTCGCGCCCTTGCACGAGGTACGCTGGGCTAAATCCGGTGGTGTCCGAGGCGCTGGTGTTAATCGCCAGGCTGATCTCGGGGAGGCGTTCATCCCACGTTCGCTGCTGGTCGCCCATGTACTGTGCTACCATGGTCTTCACGGTCCTGTTTACTCTCTCCGTGGGGTTCTGCTGCGGGGTGTACGGCGCGGTGTGCTGTAGAGTCATGCCCAACTGTTTGCAAAATGTCGCGAAAGCTCGGCTTGTGAACTACGTTCCGTTGTCGCAGACTAGCATCTTCGGCACTCCAAACCTGGCCAAAATTCGTTCTCGGAACGAGCGCATCAGGTGTGCTGCCGTTGCTTTGCGCAAGGGCACCAGCTCCACCCACTTCGAAAACGCATCGAAAAATACCAGCAACATGGTATTCCCGTGAGTAGAGCGCGGGAGTGGTCCCACGAAGTCTGCACAGAGCACGTCGAAGGGTGCATGTACTTGCCGGGTGTGCATCTGTCCCGGAGGTTTCAGTTGACTAATCTTAAATTTCTGGCAGGTCTCGCACTTCCGTACGTAATGTGCTACGTCCCGGAAGAGGCCTGGCCAGAAATATCGCTGGCGAATCCTATTTAGGGTCTTCCGTACCCCCTGATGTCCGGCTGTGGGCTGGTCGTGGCATTCCTGCAACACCCGTTGGCGTTGTGGTTTCGGCACGAACAACTTCCAAGGTGTGTAATCTTCGTCGTCTGGGCGAAAACCTCCTCGTCGATAAAGCTGGTCGTTCTCCCTCAGGTATTCTGGATACTTCTCGAGTTCCCTCTCGGTTAACTCCAGCATCCGGGTTGTCCACGCACAAGGTGGGCTCTCCTGAATGACCTGTCGTAGAGTCTTCAAGGGCTGTCTGGACAAAGCGTCGGCTACGAGGTTTTGATCCCCGCGGCGGTAATGCACGTTGAAGCGGAACTGTTGTAGCTCTAACGCCCAGCGCGCGATCCTTCCAGTAGGGTTCTCGATGCTGTTCAACCATTTTAACGCCAGGTGATCCGTGACTACGTCGAACTCGTAGCCTTCCAAGTAACATCGCAGTTTCCTTATCGCCCACACAATAGCCAGGCACTCCTTCTCCGTAATCGAATAACGGCTTTCGGCTACTGAGAGGCGTCGGCTTGCGTATACGATGACGCGTTCTGTTCCCTGGATCTGTTGTGTCAGCACTGCTCCTAGTCCGATGTCGCTCGCGTCTGTCTGGAGTGTGAAGCGCTCAGCGAAGTCCGGGCATGCTAAAACTGGTGCTTGCGTGAGACTCGTCTTTAAAGCCTCGAACGCTAGCTGTTGTTCCTCACTCCAAACCCATCGCTTGCCCTTCTTTAACAACGACGACATGGGTTGTACCAGGGTGGCGAAGTTCGGCACAAATCTCCGGTACCAGGAAGCGATGCCTAAGCATCTCCGTAACTCCCTGACAGTCGTTGGCGGCTGGAGTTCCTTTATCGCTGCGATCTTGCTGGGATCGGTGTGGATTCCACCTTCGCTGACCTGGTGACCCAGGTAGATGATGCTCTTTTGGAAGAAGCTGCACTTGGCCTTATTCAGGCGCAAGTTCGCGTTCCGAAGCCTTCGGAACACCTCTCGTAGGTTATCCAAATGCTCCTGGAGGGTGCGTCCTACTACGACGATATCGTCGAGGTACGCAAACGCGTGCGGCTCCATGTCTGGTCCGATGACTCCATCCAAAGCCCGCTGAAATGTAGCCGGGGCCGAATGTAGTCCGAACGGCATCACCTTCCAGTGAAAAAGGCCTCTACCAGGCACTGTGAACGCGGTGTACTCCTTGCTGTCCCGGGCCATAGGTATTTTCCAATACCCGGTCTTCAAGTCCAGCGAAGATATGTACTTCGCGTCCTTGAGTTTCTCCAGGATGTGGTTGATCCGTGGCAACGGGTAGGCGTCCGGGATGGATTTCGCGTTAAGCTGGCGATAGTCCACGCACATCCGCATCTCTCCGGTCTTCTTCCCCAGAAGTACAATCGGTGCACTGTATGGGCTCCTCGATGGCTCGATCCTATCATCTCGCAGAAGCTCATCAACCTGCTCGTTGATGATCTTCTGCATGGCCGGATTCTTCGGGTAGTACCTCTGCTTGATGGGGTACGCATCCCGCATAGTGATGGTGTGCTCCGCAATGGGCGACACCCCCATCAATCCGTCGAACTTGGCTAGCTCGGACTGTAGAAAGGCCGCCACCTGTTCTTCGTCCGTAGCTATCCTTGTTCCAGGTGCGTCGACGCCCCGCAAGGTGGCGTGGCTGGTCTTGTGCCGTCTCCCACGGCGTCTTCGCTTGGTCAGGCCATCCGCGATGGCCTGATTCTCTGTGTCTCGTTGATGTATTTCTGCTCGTGCTCCTGTTGGTTCCTCTGTGCTTCGCCGGTGCTCGGTGCCTTGCTGCGCCTTCGCCGGTGTCCTAGATTGTTCCTCGCTGCCTCGTTGTTCTTCCTCTTGTATCCGGTTCTGTCTCTTGGTGTCTCGTTGTCCTTCCTCTTGTATCCTGCTCTGTCTCTCGGTATCTCGTTGTCCTTCCTCTTGTGTCCTGCTCTGTCTCTCGGTGTCTCGTTGTCCTTCCTCGTGTGTCAAGTGTGCTTTGCAAACGTAACTTTGCTCGGCCGCACTTGAGAGTCGCTTCGACGCCGCACAGGAAATCCATTCCCAGAATCACGTCGTCCAAAATGACGGGCAGTACCAGCATAGGTACTGTCGTCTCTCTCTCGCCCAGCTGGATCCTCACCCGCAAGGCTCGAGTCACGGCTCGTGATGATCCATCCGCCAGCTTGATCCGGATAAGTGCTGCTCGCTCGTTCTCTGGTGTGCTCAGTCTGGCCGCCATACGCTCGCTGATGAAGCTGCGTGTGGCTCCCGTGTCGATCGTGGCGTCCGTTGTTATACCCTCGATCCGAACATTCGCGATGACACGTCCACTACCGCACCTCAGAGGTGCTACTCCTGGGAACTGCGGTGCGGCGTCTCCATGTTGTTCCCCATCGGCTGAAGACGCGCAGCATTTCCCGACGTGGGTCGTCGACAACAGTCCACCGTGCGTACACCGTGTCTACCGCAGTCCCAGCAGAACCACACGCGGCTATTTCGACAGTCCGCCTGTAGATGCCCGGGTTGAACGCAATTGTGACACACGCGCTGCAGGTCGCCCTTTGTAGCCCCTGTCGGTGTCGGGTACGGAGTGGCTGTCGCTGCTGTGGGTGCCAGGGTTGTTGGCGGTGCGCTGGTCGTCACTGGCGGGTTCGGTGGCTTCGGATTCTCTCTCCGTCGATCACCTTGGCTCGTCGTTTGGCGTTGCAGCTCCTTCGTGGTCTCGTACTCTCGTACGTGTCGCGTGTCACGCGTGCCGACTTGGCGGTCTATCGTGAGGAACGCACGTGGCCGCGGGTGCTTTTCGCTTGCATTCCCTAAGTCGGTCGTTGGTGTATTCCACCATCCGCAACTAGGTAAAGTGCACGCCCTTCGCACCTCGCTTGCCAACTATCGGTCGCTCACGGCGCCCTTCACGGTCGATCGGTGGTCGTACAGAACGCCCGTGACCGCAGGTGTTCTTGCTTGTACCCCCACGAGCCGCTCAGTGGTGTATTGCACCACGCCGCAAACTCGTTAGGGTAAACGTTTCACACCTACTTTCACGCACGACACTCACGATCGGCCGTTGGTCGTGCAGAATGCCCGTGACCGCAGGTACTCTCGCCTGCGCTCCCACAAGTCGCTCGGTGGTGTATTCCACCACGCCGCAACCTGCTGAAGCACACGCTCACGCACCCACTCGCCAACTGACGTCCACTCACGACACGAACTATGCGTGTGTACACGCAGGCTCGCTTACTGGCCAGCGGAGTACCGGCATACCAGAAAGCGCGACTCTGCTAATACAACGGCACACACACGGACACGACACTTTTGGCTACCCTAGAGGGAATGTAACACCGGGTATATTATTTTTAAATAATCACTGCAGGGAAATTTCGTTAATATTTAACATGGTTTTTTATTCACTGGATTTTCTTCGATCTCTAAGCGCTAGTCCTTATTTTAATTAGTCCCTGCCTACTTCCTACTTCGCACCATTTACGCTAGCCCTAACTGCGCTCTCATTGTTTTATGTTTACTTCGGCTCACCTTGACTCTCCTGCGACAGGATTCATGTTGTTGTTTCGTCCTTTTGGGGTCCTTGGGCTGGCACTTGGCAGGACTTGGCACTGTTAATTACTTTTGTTTCACTTGGTATTTCATTGAGAGGGAGCACTTTGCTGCCTACTCTGCTGGCTGCTCGGGATCAACTGCCCTTGGCATAATTTTGTGACTTCCCTTTTCGCTGCTGGGAACATGTCGCCGCTGCTGCGTACATGTCGCCGCTGCTTGCCTGTCGCCGCTGCTTGTCTGTCGCCGCTGCCTTCGGCCGATGCCGCTGCCTTCGGCCGATCTTGCCTGGCTGCTGCGGCTCTGCTTGCACTTCGCTGCCTGCACGGCGCCGTTCGCTTGCCCAGCGTCGCTGCCTTGCTTAGCGTCGCTGCTGGTCTGTGCACGCGCTCTGGGTACCGAGGCACCGTTACTTTGGGTGTCCGCGAGCTCTGGGTACCGAGGCACCGTTACTAGTGCAAGTGTTCGACGGCTGCCTGCCTAAATGCGCGAGCTCTGGGTACCGAGGCACCGTTACTTGTGTGTGCACAAGCTCTGGGTACCGAGGCACCGTTACTAGGCATGGGTGCCGAGTGACCGGGGGTTTCTTATGTTTCTTGCCCTGTTTCGCATGTTTTGTCTACGCCCTTGCCTTTGCCTATGCCTATGCTTTCGTATTCAAATAACTACGGGGTATGCCGGGCTTAAAGATATCTTGTCTTTTGTTTCTAATATGTTATGTTGGGAAATTAAAAATATTTTGTTTCATAATATTGGCAGATGAACCAGTGTCCCCTAGGCATCTAAGAGAAGTATTATTCATTTTAATTTTTAAGAATGGGTTTCCTCTTCCTCTGAATCGCTTTCCGAATAAAATAAAATTTTCGTCTGTGTCCATCTTGTGTTGGTCACTAGCACTTTCTCTTTGCCTTTTAACTGGAGGGTTTGGTGCATTGCTTCCTTGTTGTTGGTAATTAAGGGAATTTTAGTTTTTGCTTAAATGCACTGAAAACTTGTGGGCTTGATGCCACTGGTTTGGAACTAGTGCTTGGATAAGATTTATTTGTGTCATGCATTGCTCACGAAATTTTGATTTTGTCCATTACTCTTTGAGTTTTGGGAAGGGTTTGAGTTAGAATTATTTTGGGGTTTTGTTCGGTCGTTATAAGTTACTTCGTATACGCCTTATTCTTGCGCTACTTTTTTGAGTTTGAATACTGTTGATATATCGGATCTAGCAAGAGTCATAAATAGCCTATCAGGTAACTTTCTCTTGATTACATTTTTAATTGTAGTGTTTAACGCATTTGTGCAAACTACAATTTTTTTAATATCGTTCTCTAACATGAGTTTGTTTGATATGGTAAATGACTTAATTTCTAGATCTTCGACGAACTTACGGATATTTCTAGGGAAGGGCGTGTTGTAGAGACGTCGAAGCAGCTCCTCACATGATGTCTAGGTTTTGTACTCATTGACGAGGGTATTCATCGGGTGTGGCCAGTTTTTGGCTCCGGATAGTTGGGATACGCGTTGGGCATCTCCTGCGAGTTGCATTTCAATTGCACTGAAGAACACATGCTTCTGTCTTTTGTCAGTTGTTGGGTATGATTGAAGTACAAACTCGATCCTTTTGATAAAGGCACTGAGCTCTTGAGTGTTTCCGCTGAATGTAGGTATTTGTCTAATTTGACCTAACGCTTGATTCAGGTGGGGCTCCGACAACAGTTGGATTTCTTTTGTTTTAGCAAAGTGTTTTTAGTTGGTTGTTTTTACACTTTTATGGTTGGTTGTTTTTACACTTTTATGGTTCTTTGTATGCAGTATATTGACTACTGCGTGTCAACTACCGATTATACGTGAAGTTCTTTGGCGGATAAAACGATTTAATTGTATTACGATGCACTTTTACCTTAGCGCCGATTCGCGTGGTTCAATCACAAAAAGATACGCTTGGTCGTACAAGGATCTTTTATCACTAGATTGATATCGGTAAACGAGTCGCACAACTTTTTCTTTTTATCCTACCGGCTGCGCCATTAACGAATTCAGACCGAGGGTTTAGTTAATTTAATAGATAGAACAAAAAATAATTAAGAAATTTAAATCCCCTTATTGTTCTCCAATTTCGATTGTCCCAAAGAAAAGCGATGCTTCTGGCAAACCAAAATTCGATTAGTCATAGAGTATCGCGGTCTCAATGAAATAACAAATAATCTATTCCTGTACTGGACTAAATATTAGACAAGCTTGGACGCTGTCAATACTTCTCAACTATTGATTTAGCTAAAGGTTTCCATCAAATTCAAATGGACCCGCGATCAATATCCAAAACGATCAGCTAACTTAAGATTGCAACTTGATAAATGTGAATTTCTGAAGAAAGAAACAGAACAGTCACATTATTATAACAGACGGTATAAA
This sequence comes from Zaprionus kolodkinae, assembly GCA_018901885.1. Classification (NCBI taxonomy): domain Eukaryota; kingdom Metazoa; phylum Arthropoda; class Insecta; order Diptera; family Drosophilidae; genus Zaprionus; species Zaprionus kolodkinae. The sequence continues at coordinate 146,420 of JAEIFM010000281.1, read as the reverse complement.
ACCGAACTCTAATAAAATAAACGCAATTGATAATTTTTCCATTTCTTAAACCACAAAAGGAATAAAATCTTTTCTTGGACTCTGCGGATTTTACCGTATGTTCATCCTCAATTTTGCAAAAATAGCAAAACCAATAACACTCAAATTAAACTAGTCGGAAAGTCTACAGTTACGCGGTGACTGTAAGAGGCCATGGATTTCCAGTTTGTTTTTATATACGATACAAAAATATATACTAGAATAAAATTTTTAACATAATAAAAACAGAAATTAAAATAACGAAAAAGCAAGAGTTGATAGCATAAGTTAGAATGAAAGAGAGATATGTGCATTTTTGGCGCGTGGCAAAATTCGTTACATACATACACACCAGCGTTCTTTAATTTAGACGTCCGTTAAAATTACACAGACCTGACTCATGTTTTGTGTATTGCCTCACACGCATATACATATGTATGCATGCGTACACGTACAGCATGCAAAACATCTTAAAAGGCAAAATGTAACACTTTATAAATATAAATAAATGGAAAATAATTAAAAAATGCATATGCTTTATAAATATAAATCTAAACAAAAATGAAATACAACACATACAAAATTAAAATAGCTAAATTCTCTTTCCACCGTGGGATATTGAATCCTGGCCGTTTGCAAATGAGTTCGTCATCCTAACAACGAGACCACCGTCGCTGCGCTCCGCGCCCGTTAAAATTGCATTTTTAGACCATTTGCTCAAAAATGTCATATTTGTCTTCTACAACAATAACATTAATACTGAATTGAAAGACGAGTGTTATTCATTTACATATAAAAAGATTATTTATTGAAATTTAATAAATGAAATCAAATTTTATAATGATAAAACAAGTGGGTAAGGCTACAGTCGGGCGCCCGACAGTAAGATACCCTTCTCCCAATTTTCCAAATCCGTTACAAACGAGTAACACCACTTATAATTTCAAACAAAGAATTCTGCACAAATACTTCTAGTACATATAGCTTACTCGCTCGCACTCACACAGCGACGCGCGTAAAGAGTAAAGCGACACGACGCAACGTCGACGTCGGCGTCGACTGCTCAAAGCAGCGCGCAAGCTGCTGCCCGTACCGAACATTTGTACTGAAAACGTTGACTTTAATAACTTCTTTATTATTCGTCCGATCGGATTGTAATTTGGAGAATATGTTCATATTGCATTTAGCTTTATACGTACCACAGCAGAACGTTATGGGTTTAATACTTTGCTTAATAATCGCAAATAACCGAATTGCGGGGGCGGACAGCGTGGCATCAAACATTTGACATAAACTTGATCTGCCTATGATTTATAGGAACCTTCATGCCAAATTTTGTATCTCTAGCTTTTTTAACAGCTGAGATCTGTTGTCTCAAACAAACAGACGGACAGACGGACAGACAGACGGACATGTCTCAATCGACTCGGCTAGTGATCCTGAGCTAGAATATATAACTTTACAATGGTCGAAGGGTATAATAAACGTCTTATTAGTAGAAGTGCAAAAGTAAATAAAATCAAACCGCCCCTCTCGAGGAATTGAACCTCCATCCCCCTGCTTGATTGCCGGCTGCTCTACACATTTGACTATCGGCGCACTGAACCGCTGTGCGGCTTACCATTTTCGCTTTAAGAAGATCGAAAAAGCACATGCAATTTATAGAATAGGTTCACAACGTATTTATCTAGATGTATGCCAACGCAGAAAGTTAACACTTTCTGATTAAATTCGCATTTCAAATTAAATTTCTGATTTGCGGGGGCGGTGGGCGTTGTACCCGAAATTTTAAAATGACGTTTACTGCCTAGGATATACAGGAATCTCTATGCCAAATTTGGAGTCTCTAGCTTTCTTATTAGCTGATAATCAGACGCTCATACAGACAGACAGACAGACAGACGGACAGACAGACATGGCTTGATCGACTCGGCTAGTGATCCTGAGCAAGAATATATATACTTTCTGGGGTCGCAGATGTCTCCTTCTGCCTGTTACGCACATTCCGTAAAACCTAATAGACCATGTATTTTTTTAAAATCCATGGCCTAAAAAAGGAGCAATAATCAATACAGAAGATAACGGTTATATTTCCGCTTTCGAAAAACTAAAAGTACTCATACGTCCGGTCCAATACTAATATACCCTAACTTCGAAAAGAAATTTTCATTAATATAGCTATAGGTGCTGTATTTTCTCAAGAGCATAAACCCATTTGCAATGCAAGCATAACTCTTAACGAACACGAACTCAATTACTCAGCAATAGAAAAAGAACTATTAGCTATAGTATCGACAACAAAATATTTCAGAACTTACGTATTCGGTAGAAAGTTCGACATATTAAGCGATCATAGGCCACTTGTAAGGCTAAGTAACGGAAAAGAACACAATATGAAATTACAACGATGGAACATAAAGTTAAATGAATATGATTATAATATCTAATACCTGGTAAGGAAAATCATGTCGCTAATGCCTTATCCAGAGTTCAAATTCAAGAAAACTTCCTAGGAGAAGAAAACCCAGTTTCCATTACCACAGCAGCTACTGTGCATAGCGCACAAGAAGACAATCAAAGCCACATTTTCTTAACCGAAAGGCCCCTTATCACAGACAATTAGAATTCTTAAATGATAATTTTGACGATGTCCAAATAATAAGATACTTTCATAACACTAGAATAAAAATTGGTTATAATGAAATGACCGACACCTTTGCCAAAGACCAAATTAAGGAATACCTCTGCACTAAGAAAAGTGCTATTTACTTCTCTAATGAAGCCGACTTTAAAGTTTTTCAAAATGCTTATATTCAAATTATAAGTTCCGACAATTTAACTAAAACTATGAGAACCAGTGGTAAACTAATAGATATCCAAACATATGCTCAATTTAAAGAAATTATCCTCAAACCACAAGGAATTATTACACCCTGGCATAGAAAAACTCATACATCAGTTCAAAGAACTTTACTATTACCCCGATTATCAAAAACTATCCAAAACATCATAAATGAATGTGAAATCTGTAACATTGCCAAAACCGAACATAGAAACACAAAATTAGCCCTGGAAACAACCCCAGAAACTTTCAACCCCAGAGACAAGTATGTCATGGATTTTTATTTAATAAACAATAAACAATTCCTATCATGTATTGACATTTATTCTAAATACGCCTCCCTGATAGAAGTAAATAGTAGAGATTGGCTTGAAGCTAAAAGAGCTATTTTACGTATATTCAATGAAATGGGAAAACCCATAGAAATAAAAGCCGACAAAGACTCCGCTTTCATGTGCACCGCACTCAAGCTCTGGTTAGATTCAGAAGGAGTAACTTTAAACATAACAACGAGTAAAAATAGAATTTCTGACATTGAGAGATTTCATAAAACTGTCAACGAAAAACTAAGAATAATAACAAGCGAGAAAAACCAGAAAACCAATTCACTAAGTTCGAAAAAATACTTTACGTATACAATCATAAAACAAAACACAACACAACTGATCGAACACCAGCAGACATCTTCATTTTTGCAGGAACCCCTGGCTATAACACGCAAAATAAAATAGACAAAATTGACAAACTCAACGAAAGTAGGCAAGACTACAGTATAGACACTAATTTCAGAGAATCTCCTCTGGTTAGATCAAAAACAACTAACCCATTCAGAAAGACAGGAAACTTAAGACAAATAGATGATAAACATTTTGAAGAAACAAATAGAGGTAGAAAGATAATACATTATAAATCTAAGTTTAACAAGTGGGAAAGGTCGGGCGCCCGACAGTAAGATACCCTTCTCCCAATTTTCTAAATCCGTTACAAAAGTGTAACCACTTTTATAGTTTCAAACAGAGAATTCTGCACAAATACTTCTACTACATATAGCTTACTCGCTCGCACAATCAACAATTAGCACGCAAAACCTAGAAGTAACCCCTATCCAGGCCTAAAACGGCTACTTAATCTTTCAAACCGGATCAATTGATTTACCTATAAACTATGAATATCATTACTTATCTATTAATTTAACTTAAACCGAAAATATTTATGAAGAATTTATTAAACAAACACAATTCTTTGAAAATTTACTACAAATCCAGTACCTAATAGAGAAACTCAATAGACACATGAATGGTATAAGAATTGCAAAAAGTAACAAACGCGGTCTTGCAAATTTTATGGGAACTATTTACAAATACTTATTCGGCACATTAGAAGATAAAAAAGAATTACAACAACAAATAGGTAACATTTCCAAAAACAATGTACAAGTAAGCGAACTCAACCATGTAATAGAAGCCATCAACGAAGGAATATAATAACCAATCAGTTAAACAATAATTTTGAAGGAGAACAAATGTTAGCCTTAACAATTTTCAACTTACAACAATTTACCGAATACATACCGAAGACATAGAACTTGGTATGCAACTGACACGCTTAGGTATCTTCAATCTAAAACTTTTAAAACATGATTCCCTTACTCACGTTAATTCTGAAACAATTCTTAATATCAAAACTTCTGCTTGGCTTAAATCTGACACTAACGAAATTTTGATAATATCCCACATTCCGAGAAAAATAATTAAAACACCTATTTTCGAAATAATACCATACCCCGACGAAAAGAATAACATACTAACTGAAACAATACATGACAAATATTTTTCGCATAATAACCAAACTTACATAGCAAGTTCTTAAAGCTTGTTCATAAATAAATGCATAACAGGTATACTTAACCAGGTCTCAACACAATGTAGATACAGTAAAACACGTTCTTATTTTTAAATAAAATATGTTGAACCTTCCCAAAACTTCGTTAAAGCAAAATTATATCAATATAGAAATTATAATAGAAGGAAATAACATGATAAAAGCATTTAATTGTTCCATTCAGTCAGAAGAAATTTTGATTACCAATACAATGTTAGACTGCACTCAAACTATATATGTAAACAATAATGTAACAAAACTTGAACCCCTCGAATACATTCAGGCAAAAGATATAATTGAACAACACACTCAAACGAGTAATGTCTTCCAAATAATAACAGTTACAACAGTAGTAATAATAATTATAGTCGCAGCATTGTACTTCATTTATAAATATAAGATTGTACAACAAAAATAAATTGTAAAATTTAAGAATCAAAATCCAGAAAATGTAACTATCATAAGTCCTGAAACAGAAAATAATGTACCTTCAGTAAATACCCCTGTATTGTACCCTAAAGTTATTGCCTGATGACAGGCCTTTTTCTTAAGGATGGGGAAGTGACATAACCATTCTACACCCACACTTTAAACTCCCCAATTCCACATAATATAATCATAAATAACGCACACTATTGTAAAACTCACATACACACATTAATGTCTAAGTACAAAATGTAATCAACGATCGAGAGCCCTTCGATTAACTTTGGTTCCCACAGATAATAAAACCGAACAATAACAACTAATTGCTTCGAACCCGATCAGCCAAATAATTGTCCCAAATTCGATCACTTGGCTAGCCCAATGTTTACAGCGAGCCAACTGAAATAATAAAGCTTCATCACCCAAATAATTGTCCCCCAATTCGATCACTTGGCTAGCCCCAATGTTTACAGCGTTCAGTTCAGCTCAGTCCCGAGCACCGAGTACGCTATCCTTTGGAAGTAAATAAAAAGTGTTTCAGTAATAAACCTTAAAACAACTGTGTTTGTATTTTTTTTACAAAAACCTCGGTCTGAATTCGTTAATACATATATGTTTCCTTGTGCTATTAATTGCCACTGTCACTGTCACTTTTAACTAATCTCACAATTGCCTTTATTACAGTCCACCCGGGGGGCCTTGAAAAATTAGATTAGTTCACTAATTATGCAAACCGAAAACTTTGGTAGCTGTAAGTTTTGTAACGAAAAATGCGTGCGTTCGAATTCAATTTTTATTTGCGAGTAAAAATTCATTGCTGAGCCTAGCTTTACTCCGGCGGCGAAACCGGGCGAATTCAAAACAGCGAAAAGAGAACTTTATTACGCTCCCGCTCCACTCTTTACTAACTTACACTAGCCTTCATGAATTTATATTTAATGTAATATTTTATAAGTAAACTAACTTAATTTAACAGCCTCCGTTAAAATACCCATATTTACTTAAGACATTTATCAGTTAACAAACTTAATTAACTCCGTATCTATTAATGACACACAATTTATTGTAATGCCATACTTTATAACTTTATAACGAGTAAGAACACACAAACATTGTATTTTAAGAAAGCATGTAAAACAATTCATTATGTAAATATGTGAGACCTGCATCAAAATGATATTAACAAATCGGTGGGCAATTTATGACACGGTGGAGACACATCTTTGTATTTAGTGCCCCAAACCGGGTGCAACTGTTTAGATGGATACAACCATTGGGACATCGACGATACCGGAGCTACCGAACTTACTCAACAATCTGCCACAAACTGGTTCCAATTGACTGAATGGAACACACTTTACGCATGTGTGAGAGTAGTTTTTTTTCCTCGCTTGAATCGTACCTCTTGCCATAACAAAAAAAAGACGATCTTCATCTCGCCTACATCACCGTCACACCAGATGACGCTATTCCTTCGTAATGTCCCTCTTTTCCTTCTTGGGAGAAGAAGAGTTACCGCTATGCCCACTCCCTCCGATACCGACCAGACCCCATTGAATGACAACGACATCAAAGGCCACAGCAACAACAGCTCAGCAGTCCACATATTTTAGGGAACATACACGAACAAAAACATATTGTGAAATAACCCTATGCACATGTTGACACACACACTTGGAGCGTACATGCTCTCGAAAATACTAGAAATAGATTTCACCATATTGGTTAGGTTACATCAGCCTCTAAATGGTCTCTATGTGATTGGTCAGCTTGGTCATTTGTAGCTTAGAAAGGACCGTTATAGCAAGGCGTTTTAGCTGACGCTGGATGTAAATTCGGCGTCAAGCACAAAAAGTTTTTGCGACGCACACCAGTTGCATTTTGATTCTGCGTAAGACCACAAATAATTAACCACGAACATTAACTCTATATCATCAATGTAATCTTAGTAATTATCGAAAAAACGATAAGACAGAATAGAAACATTTGTTGTCCAATCTTTCTTGCGGAATTTAAACATCAACATACCATTAACCAAGTGACTACGTGGAGATACGGTCCATCTATAACTCGCGCTCGACTGTAGCCTTACCGACTTTCTTTTTTATACCCTTGCAGAGGGTATATTAATTTTAGCCAGAAGTTTGCAACGCACCTTAGGAGTCATCTTCGATATTATAAAGTATATATATATATATTCTGAATCAGCATCAATAGAGGAGTCGAAAAATCGATGTCCGTCTGTCCGTCTGTCCGTCCGTCCATCCGTCCGTCCGTCCGTCTGTCTGTTGCAACGCAAACCAGTCTCTCAGTTTTTGAGCTGTCTTTATGAAACTTGGTACATAAGCTTTTTATTGCTGCACGCTGGAAATCGGAACCAGCCAGATCGAAGCGAAACATCATATAGCTGCCATCGAAGCTATCAGCCGATTTTTGTTGTTTTTCAAGATATTGCAGCTCAGTCCCGAGCACCGAGTACGCTATCCTTTGGAAGTAAATAAAAAGTGTTTCAGTAATAAACCTTAAAACAACTGTGTTTGTATTTTTTTTACAAAAACCTCGGTCTGAATTCGTTAATACATATATGTTTCCTTGTGCTATTAATTGCCACTGTCACTGTCACCTTTAACTAATCTCACAATTGCCTTTATTACAGTCCACCCGGGGCCTTGAAAAATTAGATTAGTTCACTAATTATGCAAACCGAAAACTTTGGTAGCTGTAAGTTTTGTAACGAAAAATGCGTGCGTTCGAATTCAATTTTTATTTGCGAGTAAAAATTCATTGCTGAGCCTAGCTTTACTCCGGCGGCGAAACCGGGCGAATTCAAAACAGCGAAAAGAGAACTTTATTACGCTCCCGCTCCACTCTTTACTAACTTACACTAGCCTTCATGAATTTATATTCAATGTAATATTTTATAAGTAAACTAACTTAATTTAACAGCCTCCGTTAAAATACCCATATTTACTTAAGACATTTATCAGTTAACAAACTTAATTAACTCCGTATCTATTAATGACACACAATTTATTGTAATGCCATACTTTATAACTTTATAACGAGTAAGAACACAAACATTGTATTTTAAGAAAGCATGTAAAACAATTCATTATGTAAATATGTGAGACCTGCATCAAAATGATATTAACAAATCGGTGGGCAATTTATGACACGGTGGAGACACATCTTTGTATTTAGTGCCCCAAACCGGGTGCAACTGTTTAGATGGATACAACCATTGGGACATCGACGATACCGGAGCTACCGAACTTACTCAACAATCTGCCACAAACTGGTTCCAATTGACTGAATGGAACACACTTTACGCATGTGTGAGAGTAGTTTTTTTCCTCGCTTGAATCGTACCTCTTGCCATAACAAAAAAAACGATCTTCATCTCGCCCACATCACCGTCACACCAGATGACGCTATTCCTTCGTAATGTCCCTCTTTTCCTTCTTGGGAGAAGAAGAGTTACCGCTATGCCCACTCCCTCCGATACCGACCAGACCCCATTGAATGACAACGACATCAAAGGCCACAGCAACAACAGCTCAGCAGTCCACATATTTTAGGGAACATACACGAACAAAAACATATTGTGAAATAACCCTATGCACATGTTGACACACACACTTGGAGCGTACATGCTCTCGAAAATACTAGAAATAGATTTCACCATATTGGTTAGGTTACATCAGCCTCTAAATGGTCTCTATGTGATTGGTCAGCTTGGTCATTTGTAGCTTAGAAAGGACCGTTATAGCAAAGGCGTTTTAGCTGACGCTGGATGTAAATTCGGCGTCAAGCACAAAAGTTTTTGCGACGCACACCAGTTGCATTTTGATTCTGCGTAAGACCACAAATAATTAACCACGAACATTAACTCTATATCATCAATGTAATCTTAGTAATTATCGAAAAAACGATAAGACAGAATAGTAACATTTGTTGTCCAATCTTTCTTGCGGAATTTAAACATCAACATACCATTAACCAAGTGACTACGTGGAGATACGGTCCATCTATAACTCGCGCTCGACTGTAGCCTTACCGACTTTCTTTTTTATACCCTTGCAGAGGGTATATTAATTTTAGCCAGAAGTTTGCAACGCACCTTAGGAGTCATCTTCGATATTATAAAGTATATATATATATATTCTGAATCAGCATCAACAGAGGAGTCGAAAAATCGATGTCCGTCTGTCCGTCCGTCCATCCGTCCGTCCGTCCGTCTGTCTGTTGCAACGCAAACCAGTCTCTCAGTTTTTGAGCTGTCTTTATGAAACTTGGTACATAAGCTTTTTATTGCTGCACGCTGGAAATCGGAACCAGCCAGATCGAAGCGAAACATCATATAGCTGCCATCGAAGCTATCGGCCGATTTTTGTTGTTTTTCAAGATATTGCAACAAGTTTTGGCAAATCTTATTCTTATTACGTTCTTAATGTGCTGTCAAAATTGTATCAAAATCGGACCACTATAACATATAGCTGCCATAGGAACAATCGGCGGAAATCAGGGTTTTTATATGCAAACAGAAACCAGCAGTAATCCAAATGTATTTTATATTTAGTATAACTGCAAGGGTATAAAATCTTCGGGACGCCGAAGGTAGCCTTGCTGTCTTGTTATACCCTTCGACTATTGAAAATAGTCAAAAAAGGGTATATTAACTTTGTGCAAAATGTATGTAACAGGCATAAGAAGGCGTGGCAGACCCCATTAAGTATATATATTCTTGCTCAGGATCACTAGCCGAGTCGATTGAGACATGTCCGTCTGTCTGTCCGTCTGTTTGTTTGAGACAACAGATCTCTGCTTTTAAAAAAGGTAGAGACACCAAATTTGGTATGAAGGTTCCTATATATCCGGGGCAGGTGAAGTTTATGTCAAATGTTTGATGCCACGCCCACCGCTTCCGACCATTGAAAATGGTCAAAAAAGGGTATACTAACTTTGTGCAAAATGTATGTAACAGGCATAAGGAGGCGTGGCAGACCCCATAAAGTATATATATTCTAGCTCAGGATCACTAGCCGAGTCGATTGAGACATGTGCGTCTGTCTGTCCGTCTGTCCGTCTGCTTGTTTGAGACAACAGATCTCAGCTATTAAAAAAGCTAGAGACAAAAAATTCGGGGCAGGTGAAGTTTGTGTCAAATGTTTGATGCCACTTCCACCGTCCCCGCAAATCGGTAATCTACTATTATTGACGTCGACGTTGCATCGTGTCGCTTTACTCTTTACGCGCGTCGTTGTGTGAGTGCGAGCGAGTAAGCTATGTGTAGTAGAAGAATTTGTGCAGAATTCTCTGTTTAAAACTATGAAAGTGATTACACGTTTGTAACGGATTTAGAAAATTGGGAGAAGGGTATCTTACTGTCGGGCGCCCGACTGTAGCCTTACCTACTTGTTTTATATATATTTTATGAAAAATAAGCACTAAAATAAACATACATTGCCATTTATGGTCAGAGCGTGACTGTTGCCTGCCCGACTAATTTAATTTCGGATTTGTTGTTTCTGTAATATATTCCTGCTAAATATCACTTACGACTCTTACTGGCCATAAATTAAGTAAAACATTGAATTTTTTATTTAGCAACACATTGCAAAACAAATCACATAGTTTTTTAAAAGAACGCATAAAAGAAAAAATATCTATGAATAGGAAACCATGAACCATGGATCTCAAAAACACTTGAACTTTGCAGTTTCCAACTACAACTGCTACGCCAGTACCACATAGTTTCTAAGGTCGTCAAGTTACATAATGACACCATTCAGATTGTTTAGCAGGAAAACAAAAAATATTAACTACATCAACTCCACCTCAAACTGCTTTAAATTCAGCTTTATCTTATTCATAAGCTTAACTTCAAATCTGTAATATTCCTTTATATTGAAAATCTATGGCGTTTTATAATGACTGCGACTTGTTTATGTCTTGGTTTTGGAACTAGCGCATTTCTCACCCATCGCACACTTATTTTACCGTTGCCACTTTGTACATATAAATTTCTTATATACTTTCAAGCTTATCCGATAATAAAAAGAGCGGTTCATTGACAGATTTCTTTTATCAATAGCATCATGCCAATAGGTCTAGCTTCTTTCCCTATTAATAAATCGAATTTAATTATTTTCGTTACTTGATGAACCTTGAAATTCATAGACAAATGAAATTCCTTTAAAGCTTCTTGCCAATATCGCTTACTGGTCTCTACCGCTGGAAACACTTCTCATTT
>JAEIFM010000281.1:0-127500 GCA_018901885.1 Zaprionus kolodkinae | reverse complement strand
TATCCGATCGGACCAATAACACAGAAGTTATTCAAGTCAACGTTTTCAGTACAAATGTTCGGTACGGGCAGCAGCCGACGCGCTGCTTTCAGCAGTTGACGCCGACGTCGACGTTGCGTTGTGTCGCTTTACTCTTTCCGCGCGTCGCTGTGTGAGTGCGAGCGAGTAAGCTATATGTACTAGAAGTATTTGTGCAGAGTTCTCTGTTTGAAATTATGAGTGTGCTTACACGTTTGTAACGGATTTAGAAAATTGGAGAAGGGTATCTTACTGTCGGGCGCCCGACTGTAGCCTTACCCACTTGTTTTTTTTATACCCTTCGACCATTGAAAATGGTCAAAAAAGGGTATACTAACTTTGTGCAAAATGTATGTAACAGGCATAAGGAGGCGTGGCAGACCCCATAAAGTATATATATTCTTGCTCAGGATCACTAGCCGAGTCGATTGAGACTTGTCCGTCTGTCCGTCTGTCCGTCCGTCCTTCCGTCCGTCCGTCTGTCCGTCCGTCCGTCTGTCCGTCTGTCCGTCTGTCCGTCCGTCCGTCTGTCCGTCTGTCCGTCCGTCCGTCTATCCGTCTGTCCGTCCGTCCGTCCGTCCGTCTGTCCGTTTTTCCGTCTGTTTGTTTGAGACAACAGATCTCAGCTATTAAGAAAGCTAGAGACACCAAATTTGGTATGAAGATTCCTATATTTCCGGGGCAGATGAAGTTTACGTCAAATGTTTGATGCCACGCCCACCGCCCCCGCAAAATGGTACTTTACGATTATTAAGCAAAGTAATAAATGTATAAAGTTATGCTTTGGTATGTATAAAGCAGAATGCAATATAAACATATCCTTCAAATAACAATCCGATTAGAACAATAACACAGAAGTTATTCAAGTCAACGTTTTCAGTACAAATGTTCGGTACGGGCAGCAGCTTGCGCGCTGCTTTGAACAGTTGACGCCGACGTCGACGTTGCGTCGTGTCGCTTTACTCTTTACGCGCGTCGCTGTGTGAGTGCGAGCGAGTAAGCTATATGTAGTAGAAGAATTTGTGCAGAATTTTTTTGAAATTATGAGTGTAGTTACACGCTTGTAACGGATTTTAAAAATTGGGAGAAGGGAAACTTACTGTCGGGCGCCCGACTGTAGCGTTACCTACTTGTTTTTTTTTTGTTTGGACGTTGAATACAATGAATCTATTAACAAGCCGATGCTTGTTGCGCGCGGAACATAGACATAGTCCAAATCCCGCCTTACCGACCGAGAGGCCCAATCGCATAACAGACGACACGGAAACACGGATCCAACAAGTGCATTCACCTCATGCCTTGTGCACGTCGTGTTGGGCGTGTCAGTGGGCGATGTCAGCACTCCACTGGTGTGCTTGTTAGTATCGGCGGTCGGTAGCCCATACTGAATGACTTTGCCACGTACCTAAGATACCACCGTTTTTCGTGCTGCAGGAATGGTCTCACAGGTGGTAATATTTCCACCTTCTTACCTTCCCCTGCAGTCACTAGCAGGCTCATATGTATTTTGCGACTCCTTGCCTAGTCCCCACCATCAGCATTCAGATCATCTGGGTGCCTCTCCTTAAACTGCCTTGCGGCATCACCGGTGATCTCCCGCTGTGCTAAAATTTGTTCTGTGGTTTTGGTATTCCCACGAGTGGCGAAGAAATATAAAATCCACTCGGGCAGAGATCCGCAATAGCCGGGTAAGGCTATTTAGAACAGGGGGTCGCCATTACCCTGAGCCCTCCGTAAAAGATATTTGTTAGCCCGGGCCCCCAGCCATGTTGAATCTCGGCACGGGTCGAGTGACACCTTAGTCCGGATGGCGTCAGCTAAAGAGCATAAATTGGCTTAGTTGGTCTTAGTGTCTCCTAGCATCATTTACATTTAATTGAGTATATATAATATAAAACAAGAAAGCAAGGCTACCTTCGGCTTGCCGAAAGTTTCATACCCTTGCAGTTATACTAAATATAAAATATATTTGGATTGCTGTTGGTTTCTGTTACATACAAAAACCCTGATTTCAGCCGATTGTTCCTATGGCAGCTATATGTTATAGTGGTCCGATTTTGATACAATTTTGACAGCACATTAAGAACGTAATAAGAATCATATTTGCCAAATATATTTGTTGCAATATATTGAAAAACAACAAAAATCGGCCGATAGCTTTTATGACAGCTATACGATATATCGGTCCGATCTGGCTCGTTCCGACTTATTTACAGCGTACAGCAATAAGAAGCTTGTGTGCCAAGTTTCATGAAGATAGCTCAAAAACTGAGAGACTAGTTTGCGTTGCAACAGACGGACGGACGGACAGACGGACATCCATTTTTCGACTCCTCTGGTGATGCTGATTCAGAATATATATACTTTATAGTGTCGGAGATGTCTCCTAATGTGCGTTGCAAACTTCGGGCTAAATTAAATATACCCTCTGCAAGGGTATAAATATACGATGGGTGGCAAGAAGTTGAACTTGACTGAAGACTAACAATATGAAAGGTATCTACAGAAAGAGCAGATGAATTAGCACAAGCTAGTTTTAAAATTGAAAAGAGGAGCAGAGTAAAAACTGCTTAGCAGTTGAAAAAAAACGTGAGAAAGGTCGAATTGAAAATTGTACTGCTAAACAGTTGGAAAAAAAAGAGAGAAAGGTAGAAATTAAAATTTGAGTGTTGAGAGATGCGCAACAAGAATGCAGTGGCGTATTGCTCGGATGATGAGAGATCGGTTCTGGAAGCGATGGGTGCACGAGTACTTGCCCACCCTTGTTCGCAGAGAGAAATGGTGCCAGCGTGTTGAGCCCATGCGTCGTGGAGATCTGGTATTCATCTGCGACCCGGCCATACCACGCAGAGAGAGGCGTCGTCGAAGAAGTGTTCACCGGAAAAGATGGAGTGCCACGACGGGCGACGGTGAGAACTAGCGATCAAGCCAAATTAGTGATGCGTCCCGCTTCGAAGTTAACTGTTCTGGATGTGGTGAATGCAGCTGCTTCCCGGGGGAGGGGATGTCGCGGAACGGATGAATTGGCTATCGATAGTTATTTAAGTAATTTGTCACCGATAGAGGGCATCTAGATTTTGTATTTTATAGTATGTTTTTTTACCGATTTTACTAAGAATTAAGCTATGCTTGGCGCCTCAGATCAGTTCGTCTGGCGATATCCAAGAGAGAGGGAAGAGAAACTGCGGTATGTAGACTTGGGACTGTAATTAAGGTCAAAGTCTCGTAATGCCTTGCAAACTGTATTATTTCCCTATAGAATAAAACCTACATCTGTCATTCATTTGTCTGATGTGCATTTGCCAACGGCGGTGACTAACTGTTAAAGGTATTCCCTGGATATTGTTCGCGGCTCGACAGCACTTATACTGATTGCAAATTTTTTTATTACTTGCATACTAGATGCATTGGCTAAGAAGTTATGGTAGCTGACTGTTGATTCCAACTGGCCATAAATATAGTGACAACTTTAAATTATGTATTTTGCAACACATTACAAAACAAGTCACATAGTTTGTTTAAATTATAGCATGAAAGCAAAAAATAAAACTATGACCAGAAAAATAAAAACAAAATATCAACATTTAAATTTGAAACCATGAAGACATGAAGGCTTGCAACGCACTTTAGGAGGCATTTCCGACCCCATAAACTATGTATATTCTGAATCAATATCAACAGGCATCTCTGAGCCTATAAACTTTATATATTCCTAGTCAGGGGAGTTAATATAGTCCGCCTGTCCAGCCAACTGTCCGTCCGTCTATTGTAACACAATCTGGGGTCTCAGTTTTAGAGTTATCTTCATGAACCTTAGTAAAGCTTTTTAATGCTTCCTGTTGTACCGTGTGAGTACAACAATACCACCTTAATCCGCTCAAAATTCTGTCATCAAATTCTCTAGTTAAACTTAAAAGCTGTAATTTCCTTCTACTCCATGAGTATCACTGAAATTGCAGACTAATCGGATAATAAACATAGAAGTTATGCAAGATAACGTTTTATACCGCTCAGTAAAGCGTTGCCTGCACTTTTCATTAATATGTATTTTCTCAAATGTATATTTGTGTAAGTGTGATTAAGTGCGAAAGGCAGCCGACTAATAAGCGATAAGTCCGTGGTTCGACACCCGAGTCTGTGAATTCTTACTCTGTGCAAATGTATGTAACAGGCAGAAAGAGCCAGAAGGACCCCCAAAAATTATATATATTCTTGCTTAGGATCACTAGCCGAATTCAAGATCGATTCCATTGCTGCGGTGCGAAGTGCATCAATGAAAAGCAAAGCAGCCTATGCAAATCATAGCATTTGTTGATGGCAGTGACATGCGTAACTTTTTGCCACCATACAATAGCAGCGTAGGTAACGACCTATATCAATGGAACAGCCCTTAGTGAAGGAAATCATAGTGCCTTTTATTTATTGATTCTAAAACCTATATCTTAGCACCATCTACTAATTGCATGATTGCATCAGCTCTGTCACGGTTTTGGTAAAATTTTCGTTTAGTATGAGAATCAGGTCGTCGGCAGACCCGATTGCTTCCACGCCCTATACTGCAAGTGTAAATGGTAGTTCGTCAACTACTAGAGCCCAAAGAAAAGGGGATAGGACTCCCTCCTGGGGACACCCATTTACCGCACTAATAAAGGCAGTCGTGGAGAAGATATAGTCCGATCCACCCGACTATAGGACGGGCATTATTTTTGCACTCCAGCGCAGCAGAGATTGACCCATAGCCGGTGTTATCGAAAGCACCCTCTATCAAAAAACTTCTTCTCTCTTCTAAGTGAACGGACGTGTTTTTTTTTCTGCTCCCCGCTTTTAATAAATTTTGCCTGCAAACAATCGGTATTCGCTTAATTTAATCTCTCTAACTTGTGCAATTTATCGTTCACTTTCGCGAGTGCATGCCTGCTTAACCCACTGGTTCGTAGTTAATATATAATAATAATATATGTTTACTGCCACTTTAACTTATTTATACTCTTCCCTTCGGAGAGCATCTGATTTCATTGTGCTCTCTTTTCCGATTCTATTTCGGTGTTGGCATTTGTTGTTGCAGTTCCGCTGCAACTACAATTATAATAAACCTCGCTCTCTCGTCTTTTTGTGTGTGTGTGTGCCTAATCTCTCTCTCGCGCTCACACACTAGCTTTGGCGTACGCTCTTTCTTTAACGCTTACTGTTCTTTTTTCCAATTTCGTTTTGTTCTTGCGCTTTGTTTTTGTCTTGTTACAGTAGTCACTCTTTATGCTTAAATCAAGTGACTGTTACTCAGCCAAGCATCTCTTGCTGGCTGTGTGACAATGTTGTGCACATAAAATGTGCCGGCTACACTGCCTCTACGGCTGATGCCGTATCCAAGCGCACTGGCCTGCGCTATTGTTGTGACCTGTGTCGGGAGGCGGAAAACGAGATGATTACGTTCATGCGGCAGACAAAGTCAGGGTTTCGTGAACTTTTTGGCAGTTTTCGAAAACTTGCCGATCAGTTCTCTGCATTGGACAACTCATTCAATAGCCTAAAACTATTAAATGAGTCGCCCAAACGCAAGAAATCAGCTCATGTGGTGAAATCTTTGCCTGCTGCCATTCCGCCTCCTCTCATTGACCAACCATGTACACCGGTGACTCGGCCGGTGATGTCGTTTACCACTCCTATGATGACGAGATCATCGGTTTCTGAAAAAGTCATCGACGAGTGTTTACAAACTTCTGATGTGCCAGCTGTGGTTTCTTTGCCTACTCCACAGATTTTAGAAATACCGATGGCAAGTTCAATTTCTAAGAACATTCCCGCAGGTGCAATGCCTGTGGAGCCTAAAAAGGATTTAGGTGTTCCACTTAGGAAGCAAATTTTCGTTTCCCGGCTTTCCCCTGGTCTTACATCTGAAGATGTAGAAGTGGCTTATATTCAAGCCAAAATACAAGCTGCAGATTTAAAAGTGGAAAAATTTAAATTTTCGTATGAAAGGGACATATTGTCCTTTAAAATTAGTGTCCCAGCTGAACTCTTGATCAACATATGTTCACCCAAATTTTGGCCACACCATGTAGTGGGTAAAGAGTTTGAAGCGAAAAATAAGAAAAATCGGAAACCGATTGCTTTAAATCTACAAATACAAGCATCTACATCTTCGCAAAAAAACAAAACAAACAAGTAGGTAAGGCTACAGTCGGGCGCCCGACAGTAAGATACCCTTCTCCCAATTTTCCAAATACGTTACAAACGTGTAACCACACTAATAATTCCAAGCAGAAATTTCTGCACAAAAACATTTAATACATATAGCTTACTCGCTCGCACTCACACAGCGACGCGCGTAAAGAGTAAAGCGACACGCAACGTCGACGTCGGCGTCAACTGCTCAAAGCAGCGCGTCGGCTGCCGCTCGTACCGAGCATTTGTACTGAAAACGTCGACGTTAATAACTTTTGTGTTATTGGTCCGATCGTATTGATTTGGAGGATATGTTCAGATTGCATTCAGCTTTATACATACCAAAGCATAACTTGATAGGTTCAATACTTTGCTTCATAATCGTAAATAACCGATTTGCGGGGGCGGTGGGCGTGGCATCAAACATTTGACATAAACTTCACCTGCCCCGAATATATAGGAACCTTCATACCAAATTTGGTGTCTCTAGCTTTTTTAATAGCTAAGATCTGTTGTCTCAAACAAACAGACGGACAGACGGACAGACAGACGGACATGTCTCAATCGACTCGGCTAGTGATCCTGAGCAAGAATATATATACTTTATGGGGTCTGCCACGCCTCCTTATGCCTGTTACATACATTTTGCACAAAGTTAGTATACCCTTTTTTGACCATTTTCAATGGTCGAAGGGTATAAAAATTAAATGCTACGTTCCTTCTTTCATACCAAAATGTTAGAGGGTTATGTAGCAAACTTTCTAATCTTTTTCCTTTACATCCCATGTGTTGGTATTTACCGAAACCTGGTTGAAACCGGATATTCTAAACTCCGAAGTTCTCCCAAGTAAATACTTAACTTAGAGGCTTGATCGACCTGGCCGACGTGGTGGTGGGGTTATGATCGCAGTAAACTCTGCCATTACATCGGAATTGTTAAAACCGGAGATTAAATATTGTATTGAATTTATTTGTGTAAAATTACACTTTCCCGGTTTTTCTTGTTTTATAACCTGCTCTTATATTCCGCCGTCATCGGAATTGTCAGTATATTTGCAACATTTATCTGCAATAAAGACTGTGTTCTTTCTGTTATCAGACTGGGATCATTTTATAGTCCTCGGTGACTTTAATATGCCAGAATGTGAGTGGACATCAAGTGTTGATGAATCTTTCTTATTGCCTTCCCGGCAGCATGACCTTTTTGATGGTTTGTTTGATATGTCATTGTCACAGGTCAATCATGTCAAAAATTCTAGAAACAGATCGCTAGATTTATGTTTCGTATCTGATCCATCTAGGGTGATTCTAAACAGGACTCAGCCTCTTTCTTTACCAGAAGATTCTTACCACCCCACCTTCGAAGTTACTGTTGATCTGGCGTGTGTTTTGATAAAAATGAAAAACCGCGTAGACGTGTACGCTGCTTTAAAAAATTTCCTAATTTCTGACTG
Organism: Zaprionus kolodkinae; assembly: GCA_018901885.1. Classification (NCBI taxonomy): domain Eukaryota; kingdom Metazoa; phylum Arthropoda; class Insecta; order Diptera; family Drosophilidae; genus Zaprionus; species Zaprionus kolodkinae. The sequence goes on along the minus strand of JAEIFM010000281.1, from coordinate 119,866 downwards.
CGACTGGTCAGAACTTTACTCGTCTACTGATATTTCAGTTGCGACAAATTTATTTTATCAAAATATAAATTCATTTTTTGACATTTGAGTTCCTTGTTACCTTACAACACACTCGAGTAAGTCCCCTTGGTTCACAAGAGAGTTGTCGCGCCTAAAAAATTTAAAATCTAACTTATTTAAAAAATATAAAATTAATAGTTCACCTGCAGCCTTTTCTCGTTTTTTAGCTGCTCGTTTAAATTTTTTAGTACTGAACGCGAAATGTTATAAAAACTATTTAGCGCGTTGTAGTTGTTTTTTGAAAATTCTATAGCAGACAACTGCCAAGCCATGGCCGTCATGTTTGCAAAGTTTTTTCAAACGACGTACTCGCCTTCTACTCAAAATGTTCATTTTTATCCATATAACATTCCCTGTTCAAATGGTATCTTCAGTCCTATTCTAAACGAAATTTCACTTGTTAAGGATCTTCAATCGGTTAAACCAGTTTTTTCTCCAGGTCCCGACGGTGTTCCTGCTTGTGTACTTCGGTTCTGTGCTCACTCTCTAAGTAAGCCATTGCTCAAACTGTTCTCGCAGTCCTTAGATACATCATCCTTTCCTTCTATATGGAAGGAATCATTTATTATCCCCTTGCTTAAGAAGGGCAGTAAGTCTGATGCAATCAATTATAGAGGTATCTCTAAATTGTCGGCTATACCTAAATTCTTCGAGAATGTCTTAACTCCTCACTTGCAACATTTCTGTAGATCCGTCTATCGCCTTCTCAGCACGGATTTATGAAACGTCGATCAACTACGACGAATTTGCTTGAGCTGACATCCTTTGTTATAAAAGGTTTTCTGGAAAATCTTTTATAACTGATGTTATATATACTTATTTCAGTAAAGCATTTGACTCAGTAAATCATTCCCTTCTTGCACATAAACTCAACCTCTTAGGGTTCTCACCACAACTACTTAGTTGGATTGTGAGTTATCTGAATGACAGAACTCAAAGAGTCCTCTTTAATAACGTTCATTCAGACCTTCTCTTCGCCACATCTGGTGTTCCTCAGGGTAGCCATTTAGGCCCCCTCCTCTTTACGCTTTTCATCAATGACCTACCTCTGGTCGTACATAACTCCCATACTCTCATGTATGCGGATGATGTAAAGCTTTGTTATCAATGTAAAGATGACCACAGTCACTCTAACCTACAAGCCGACTTAAATAGATTTCACTCTTGGTGTTGTGCAAATTTCTTAAACCTGAACAGCTCTAAATGCAAGCTGATGACATTCTCCCGAGCCAGTCCAACGTACGTTTCGTATACTCTTTGTGGCTGTGAATTAGATAGAATCAACTTAGTTGATGATCTGGGGGTCTGATTGGACCGAAAATTAAGATTTTCCGAACATATTTCTAATATGGTCAATAAAGCCACTGGTGTTCTTGGCTTTATTAAGAGGTGGTCTAAGGAGTTTGATGATCCTTATGTGACAAAGACCCTCTATACCAGAGAACTGCAACACGCATGCATAAACAACACTCAAAAATGAATGAGATTTTTGCCACTCGGTGTTCATTTTGCACAGGCCGCACATAGCACAAGCCTCAAGCCACTTAAGCCTCTAAAAGCGGGAGACTCTAAAAGCAAGAGACGCAAAAGGCAGGAGACGCAAAAGGCATGTACGTTTTGGCAAAAAACACTAGTAGTGCGGTACGTTTTGGCAAAAAACACTTGTAGTGCTGGTACGTTTTGGCAAAAAACACTTGTAGTGCAAGAACATTTTGGCAAAAAAGACAAGAGACGCTTGCCCAAAGGCTCGGTAGGCTCGGTAGGTAGAGACAGCAGCATAAGGGTCGGGGCATACAAATTTGTTCGAGAACGTTCGGTTTTCCCTTTCTGCTAGTGCGTTTTTGGGTTACCCCTTCTACTTCTGTTCTATTAATAGACACATAAGTAGGTATAGAAAAAAAAACCCGAGGCCGATGCATTTCAATTTCTACTTGTTCCTTTACCCCTTCCACAAAATAAGCGAGGCACGCGCTAGAAGAAAGGGAAAACCGAACGTTCTCGAACAAATTTGTATGCCCCGACCCTTATGCTGCTGTCTCTACCTACCGAGCCTACCGAGCCTTTGGGCAAGCGTCTCTTGTCTTTTTTGCCAAAATGTTCTTGCACTACAAGTGTTTTTTGCCAAAACGTACCAGCACTACAAGTGTTTTTTGCCAAAACGTACCGCACTACTAGTGTTTTTTGCCAAAACGTACATGCCTTTTGCGTCTCCTGCCTTTTGCGTCTCTTGCTTTTAGAGTCTCCCGCTTTTAGAGGCTTAAGTGGCTTGAGGCTTGTGCTATGTGCGGCCTGTGCAAAATGAACACCGAGTGGCAAAAATCTCATTCATTTTTGAGTGGCTTGTTGTGCATGTATGCATGTTGCAGTTCTCTGCTCTATACTTCACTTGTTCGTCCAATTCTGGAATACGGATCTTGCGTATGGTGTCCCCAGTACACTACTCATAAAAAACGCATTGAAGCTGTACAAAAAAACTTTTTACTTTTCGCCTTACGAGGCCCTAACTGGGATGTAAACTTAAGACTTCCTTCTTATGGCAGTAGACTTTTGTTGCTTAATCTACCATCTCTAGCTAACCGCAGAACCATGCTGGGTGTAGTATTTATTAGTAACCTCATTCAAGGTGATATTGATAGTGTAGACCTTGATAGCCGGCTACACTTCTCTGTTCCTTGTAGAATAACTAGAACCTACTTACCACTAACTCTTCCTTATTGTAGGTCGAATTATGCCCTTCATGATCCGTTTAGGGTATTATGCTCGTACTACAATAATCTATACTTTCTTATTGCTAACGCTTCCTCTGTTGCATGCCTAAAAGTTGAAATCCTGTCCTATCTTTCTAGAAATTAAGTAACCTTTCCTCGCAAATCTGTTCTATCTTTAATAATAACTGCATGCCCGCGTTCTCTATTCGCGTTTCGAGTCGTACGTTCTGCGACTGTGCCCCTCGGTCGGTTGGGCGGGAGGTGGACATTCGCTGTGTCTGGGATCCGCGTGTAACAAGCATCGGCTTGGTATTGCAAAAAAAAAATATGAAGAAAAGAACACAGAGCAATGTTTTCTTATTTGCGGAGAGCGACTTCTGTCGATCTACCGGCTATATGCGCGAACTGCGTGGGGTGCATATGGTTATTTTTCAGCAGAGAGCACCGAATGTGCATGTTTTAAAGCCTTTCCGCAGTCTTGAGCAGAAAAAAAGTAAAACTGATAGGCTGTAAGGACTTAGGCTGGTCAAGAGGATGATGAAAATGGTCAAAAAAGGGTATACTAACTTTGTGCAAAATGTATGTAACAGGCATAAGGAGGCGTGGCAGACCCCATAAAGTATATATATTCTTGCTCAGGATCACTAGCCGAGTCGATTGAGACATGTCCGTCTATCTGTCCGTCTGTATGAGACAACAGATCTCAGCTTTTAAAAAAGCTAGAGATACCAAATTTGGAACGAAGGTTCCTATAAATCATAGGCAGATCAAGTTTATATCAAATGTTTGATGCCACGCCCACCGCCCCCGCAAATCGGTTATTTGCGATTATTAAGCAAAGTATTAAATCCATAACGTTCTGCTTTGGTATGTATAAAACTAAATGCAATATAAACAGATTCTTCAAATTACAATCCGATCGGACCAATAACACAGAAGTTATTCAAGTCAACGTTTTCGCTTTACTCTTTAAGCGCGGCGTTGTGTGAGTGCGAGCGAGTAAGCTATATGTACTAGAAGTATTTGTGCAGAATTCACTGTTTCAAATTATAAGTGTGGTTACATGTTTGTAACGGATTTGGAAAATTGGGAGAAGGGTATCTTACTGTCGGGCGCCCGACTGTAGCCTTACCCACTTGTTATACCCTTCGACCATTGAAAATGGTCAAAAAAGGGTATATTAATATGTGCAAAATGTATGTAACAGGCATAATGAGGCGTGGCAGACCCCATAAAGTATATATATTCTTGCTCAGGATCACTAGCCGAGTCGATTGAGACATGTCCGTCTATCTGTCCGTCTGTATGAGACAACAGATCTCAGCTTTTAAAAAAGCTAGAGATACCAAATTTGGAACGAAGGTTCCTATAAATCATAGGCAGATCAAGTTTATATCAAATGTTTGATGCCACGCCCACCGCCCCCGCAAATCGGTTATTTGCGATTATTAAGCAAAGTATTAAATCCATAACGTTCTGCTTTGGTATGTATAAAACTAAATGCAATATAAACAGATTCTTCAAATTACAATCCGATCGGACCAATAACACAGAAGTTATTCAAGTCAACGTTTTCGCTTTACTCTTTAAGCGCGGCGTTGTGTGAGTGCGAGCGAGTAAGCTATATGTACTAGAAGTATTTGTGCAGAATTCACTGTTTCAAATTATAAGTGTGGTTACATGTTTGTAACGGATTTGGAAAATTGCGAGAAGGGTATCTTACTGTCGGGCGCCCGACTGTAGCCTTACCCACTTGTTATACCCTTCGACCATTGAAAATGGTCAAAAAAGGGTATATTAATATGTGCAAAATGTATGTAACAGGCATAATGAGGCGTGGCAGACCCCATAAAGTATATATATTCTTGCTCAGGATCACTAGCCGAGTCGATTGAGACATGTCCGTCTGTCTGTCCGTCTGTTTGTTTGAGACAACAGATCTCAGCTATTAAAAAAGCTAGAGACACCAAATTTGGTATGAAGGTTCCTTTAAATCCGGGGCAGGCGAAGTTTATTTCATATGTTTGATGCCACGCTCACCGCCCCCGCAAATCGGTAATTTACGATTATTAAGCAAAGTATTGAACTTATAAAGTTTGGTATGTATAAAGCTGAATGCAATGTGAACATATCCTCTAAATTACAATCCGATCGGACTAATAACACAGAAGTTATTCAAGTCAACGTTTTCAGTACAAATGTTCGGTACGGACAGCAGCTTGCGCGTTGCTTAGAGCAGTCGACGCCGACGTCGACGTTGCGTCGTGTCGCTTTACTCTTTACGCGCGTCGCTGGGTGCGTGCGAGCGAGTAAGCTATATGTTATGGAAGTATTTGTGCAGAATTTTCTGTTTAGAAATATGAGTGGGGTTACACGTTTGTAACGGATTTGGAAAAATTGTGAAAAGGGTATCTTACTGTCGGGCGCCCGACTGTAGACTTACCAACTTGTTAGGCCATAAATTTTAAAAAAATACATGGTCTATTAGGTTTGTTGGAATGTGCGTAACAGGCAGAAGGAGATATCTGCGACCCCATAAAGTATATATATTCTTACTCAGGATCACCAGCCGAGTCGATCTAGCCATGTCTGTCTGTCCGTCTGTCTGTCTGTCCGTCTGTCCGTCTGTCCGGCTGTATGAGCGTCTGATTCTCAGCTATTAAGAAAACTAGAGACTCCAAATTTTGCATGAAGATTCCTGTATATCCTAGGCAGTAAACGTCGTTTTCAAATTTCGGGTACCATGCCCACCGCCCCCGTAAATCAGTAATTTGTGATTATTAAGCAAAGTTCTAAACTCATAACGCTCTGATTCGGTATACGTAAAGCTGAATACAATATGAACATATTCTCTAAATTACAATCCGATCGGACCAATGTTAGGTACGAGCAGCAGCCTGCGCGCTGCTTTGAGCAGTAGACGTCGACGTCGACGTTGCGTCGTGTTGCTTTACTGTTTACGCGCGTGTATGTGTGTGTGTGTGAGCGAGTAGGCCATATGTATTAAAATAAGTTTGGAAGAATTCTCCGTCAGAAGTGTGCTTACATGTTTGGTACGGATGTTAAAGGGTATCTGTCGGTCGAGCGCGCCCGTCTTGTAGCCTTGCGCAGTTGTTTTTGTTTCATTATATTTAAATTTATATAAATATAAATTTATATATATATATGTATTTTATGGGATATAAACGCAAACTGAAAATCCATGGCCTCTTACAGTCACCGCGTGACTGTAGCCTTTCCGACTAGTTTATTTAGCAACACATTGCAAAACAAATCACATAGTTTTTTAGAAGAACGCATAAAAGAAAAAATATCTATGAATAGGAAACCATGAACCATGGATCTCAAAAACACTTGAATTTTGCAGTTTCCAACTATAACTGCTACGCCAGTACCACATAGTTTCTAAGGTCGTCAAGTTACATAATGACACCATTCAGATTGCTTAGCAGGAAAACAAAAAATATTAACTACATCAATTCCACCTCAAACTGTTTTAAATTCTGCTTTATCTTATTCATAAGCTTAACTTCAAATCTGTAATATTGCTTTATATTGAAAATCTATGTCGTTTTATAATGACTGCGACTTGTTTATATCTTGGTTTTGGAACTAGCGCATTTCTCACCCATCGCACACTTATTTTACTCTAAACACTCAGACATTTTTACTTCCGTTGCCACTTTGTACATATAAATTTCGTATATACTTTCAAACTTATCCGATAATAACAAGTAGGAAAGGCTACAGTCGGGCGCCCGACAGTAAGATACCCTTCCCCCAATTTTCTAAATCCGTTAAAAACGTGTAACCACACTCAAAATTCCAAACAGAAAATTCTGCACAAAAACTTCTAATACATATAGCTTACTCGCTCGCACTCACACAGCGACGCGCGTAAAGAGTAAAGCGACACGACGCAACGTCGACGTCGACGTCAACTGCTCAAAGCAGCGCGCCGGCTGCTGCTCGTACCGAACATTTGTACTGAAAACGTTGACTTGAATAACTTCTGTGTTATTGGTCCGATCGGATTGTAATTTTGAGAATATGTTCATATTGCATTTAGTTTTATACACACTAAAGCAGAACGTTATGGGTTTAATACTTTGCTAAATAATCGCAAATAACCGATTTGCGGGGGCGGTGGGCGTGGCATCAAACATTTGACATAAACTTTATCTGCCTATGATTTTTAGGAACCTTTATTCCAAATTTGGTGTCTCTAGCTTTTTTAATAGCTGAGATCTGTTGTCTCATACAGACAGACAGACGGACAGACAGACGGACATGTCTCAATCGACTCGGCTAGTGATCCTGAGCAAGAATATATATACTTTATGGGGTCTGCCACGCCTCCTTATGCCTGTTACATACATTTTGCACAAAGTTAATATACCCTTTTTTGACCATTTTCAATGGTCGAAGGGTATAAAAAGAGCGGTTCATTGACAGATTTCTTTTATCAATAGCATCATGCCAATAGGTCTAGCTTCTTTCCCTATTAATAAATCGAATTTAATTATTTTCGTTACTTGACGAACCTTGAAATTCATAGACAAATGAAATTCCTTTAAAGCTTCTTGCCAATATCGCTTACTGGTCTCTACCGCTGGAAACACTTCTCATTTTCACGATGACCAAAATTGCTTAAAATCATTTCGAGTAAAACTACGGCCTTGGTCAACTATTTTGAGATAACAAGTAGGAAAGGCTACAGTCGGGCGCCCGACAGTAAGATACCCTTCCCCCAATTTTCTAAATCCGTGAAAAACGTGTAACCACACTCAAAATTCCAAACAGAAAATTCTGCACAAAAACTTCTAATACATATAGCTTACTCGCTCGCACTCACCATCGACTCGCGTAAAGAGTAAAGCGACACGACGCAACATCGACGTCGACGTCAACTGCTCAAAGCAGCGCGCCGGCTGCTGCTCGTACCGAACATTTGTACTGAAAACGTTGACTTGAATAACTTCTGTGTTATTGGTCCGATCGGATTGTAATTTTGAGAATATGTTCATATTGCATTTAGTTTTATACACACTAAAGCAGAACGTTATGGGTTTAATACTTTGCTTAATAATCGTAAATAACCGATTTGCGGGGGCGATGGGCGTGGCATCAAACATTTGACATAAACTTTATCTGCCTATGATTTATAGGAACCTTCATACCAAATTTGGTGTCTCTAGCTTTTTTAATAGCTGAGATCTGTTGTCTCATACATACGGACAGACAGACGGACATGTCTCAATCGACTCGGCTAGTGATCCTGAGAAAGAATATATATACTTTATGGGGTCTGCCACGCCTCCTTATGCCTGTTACATACATTTTGCACAAAGTTAATATACCCTTTTTTGACCATTTTCAATGGTCGAAGGGTATAAAAAGACAAAGAGTATATTTAATGCATTAATGAAACTATTTGTGTCATGTTTTAATGCATGGTGCAAGTGAACATATTAGTAGAATATCACAAATTCTTTAATGTTATTCTTGATTTAGAGTTCTTAACTTATCACTGATGTCGATAAGAATTGCATTCTATACCAAAGTAGTGCAGTCCATGTCACACAGTGGAGTGTCACACAGTGGAGTGACATGGACTGCACTACTTTGGTATAGAATGCAATTCTTATTGAGTATTGCCCGAAGTTGATTTTGACATTTAATACAACTTTCTACAAACTTGCGTAAACACACTTTCAACAAACTTTGACCATTGAAAATGGTCAAAAAAGGGTATACTAACTTTGTGCAAAATGTATGTAACAGGAATAAGGAGGCGTGGCAGACCCCATAAAGTATATATATTCTTGCTCAGGATCACTAGCCGAGTCGATTGAGACATGTCCGTCTATCTGTCCGTCTGTATGAGACAACAGATCTCAGCTTTTAAAAAAGCTAGAGATACCAAATTTGGAACGAAGGTTCCTATAAATCATAGGCAAATCAAGTTTATATCAAACGTTTGATGCCACGCCCATCGCTCCCGCAAATCGGTTATTTGCGATTATTAAGCAAAGTATTAAACCCATAACGTTCTGCATAAAAGCTAAATGCAATATGAACATATTCTCCAAATAACAATCCGATCGGACCAATAACACAGAAGTTATTAAAGTCAACGTTTTCAGTACAAATGTTCGGTACGGGCAGCAGCTTGCGCGCTGCTTTGAAGCAGTTGACGCCGGTGTCGACGTTGCGTCGTGTCGCTTTACTCTTTACGCGCGTCGCTGTGTGAGTGCGAGCGAGTAAGCTATATGTACTAGAAGTATTTGTGCAGAATTCACTGTTTGAAATTATGAGTGTGGTTACACGTTTGTAACGGATTTAGAAAATTGGCAGAAGGATATCTTACTGTCGGGCGCCCGAATGTAGCCTTACCCACTTGTAATACCCTTCGACCATAGAAAATGGTCAAAAAAGGGTATATTAACTTTGTGCAAAATGTATGTAACAGGCATAATGAGGCGTGGCAGACCCCATAAAGTATATATATTCTTGCTCAGGATCACTAGCCGAGTCGATTGAGACATGTCCGTCTGTCTGTCCGTCTGTCCGTCCGTCCGTCTGTCCGTCTGTTTGTTTGAGACAACCATTGAAAATGGTCAAAAAAGGGTATACTAACTTTGTGCAAAATGTATGTAACAGGCATAAGGAGGCGTGGCAGACCCCATAAGTATATATATTCTTGCTCAGGATCACTAGCCGAGTCAATTGAGACATGTCCGTCTGTCTGTCCGTCTGTTTGTTTGAGACAACAGATCTCAGCTATTAAAAAAGCTAGAGACACCAAATTTGGTATGAAGGTTCCTATATATCCGGGGCAGATCAAGTTTATATCAAATGTTTGATGCCACGCCCACCGCCCCCGCAAATCGGTTATTTGCGATTATTAAGCAAAGTATTAAATCCATAACGTTCTGCTTTGGTATGTATAAAGTGAACATATCCATTAAATTACAATCCGATCGGACCAATAACACAGAAGTTATTCAAGTCAACGTTTTCAGTACAAATGTTCGGTACGGGCAGCAGCTTGCGCGCTGCTTTGAACAGTTGACGCGACGTCGACGATGCGTCGTGTCGCTTTACTCTTTACGCGCGTCGCTGTAAGCTATAAGTATTGGAAGTATTTGTGCAGAATTTTCTGTTTAGAATTATGAGTGTGTTTACACGTTTGTAACGGATTTGCAAAATTGGGAGAAGGGTATCTTACTGTCGGGCGCCCAACTGTAGCCTTACCCACTTGTTATACCCTTCGACCATTGAAAATGGTCAAAAAAGGGTATACTAACTTTGTGCAAAATGTATGTAACAGGCATAAGGAGGCGTGGCAGACCCCATAAGTATATATATTCTTGCTCAGGATCACTAGCCGAGTCAATTGAGACACCCTCCTTAACTAACCGTCGTATTATGCTGGGTGTTATGGTCATAATAAAACAAATAAAATACGACATGGACTCTTCTTTCCTGGTTAACCAACTAAACTTTTGTGTTCCTACTAGGGTTACACAAAATTTTTTACCACCTTCGTTGAGCTTTTGTGCTAATAACTATAGCTTGCATGATTCTTTTAGAGTTCTCTGTGCTGATTACAATAAGCTTTTTAGAATAATCAACACGGAATCCTCCATCTCATCTATTAAATTATCTGTATTTAATTACCTAACCTTTTCTCCTAACAACAATTATCTATACATCCTAACAACTAATACTAATTTACCGATCTAATTGGGTTTTACTGGGGTTTCCCCTATCTTTTGCAGCAAATGCTGGATCAGCAATTCGTTTTTAATATTTCCCAGCCTAAATCCTAAATTTTGTGAGGCCCGTGTATTATTTGTTTTGTTTTTGTCACCTTTTTATTTGGTGAGCGATTTGCCTCCATACTCGTTTCAAAATTTAGTAATTCAAATTTAAATTTGAATTTGAACAACGGTTTTCACCACACCCAGAGTCACACCGATAATCGACCGGTCTGGCAACTTCAAATCGGCCGATCCGAACGATCAGTGTTGGGAAGTGGGGTGGGGATATATCGATTGCCTGAGCCACCTATCGCGCTCGATTTTATTTTCCCTCTTCACTAATTGAGAAAAAGCTGGAGAACACGCGTCGATGCTAATTTTTAAATCGAAACAAATCAAAAGTGATCGCAGAAAAAATATTAAAGTGAACTCGAAAATTGTTGAGCTTGGACAATAAAGCTTTTGGTGCGGTTAATATTGTGGGTGTACAAGGCTTCTTACCTCGTCTTGCTTTCTAGTAAACCGCTTGTGCCCAGAGGAGCCCTAGCGCTCTCGCGCCTTTTTACTGGTAGGCGTGCGTATTTGCCCTCATCTATTCTAGTGCCGTGATCGCCCGGCTACCTTTAGTTGTTGTTGTGTTTGTGGTGAGTGGTTTAAAAAACAAAAAAAGTTATGCTTAGGCAGCCACCTGATGTGCATTTTTCTATCTCCTCATAGCCTGTATGGTTTCCGAAGTTTAACCTGATTTTAACACAGCGTGTAAAATTCCGGGGACTTCTGGAAGGAGCATAGGACACATCTGCACAATTTTTCTTACTACTGTGAAGGGTTACTTTTGTAGGCTTTATTGATATTAAGGTTTAATTTTAAATAATACAGAGAGACTTTATATTCACACACGCTGCTTCTTGCGCGTCGTTCAACTATCGAATAAAAAAAGAAAAACATAAACATAAAAACTTAACAATCGACATATCATACACATTCATCGATTAGTCCATGAATACTAGTGTTTTCCAACACTGCTAAATTAACATTTGTTTACAGTCGGCCTCTCCTGACAAATCTGAGCGTCCTCGCGAGAGTCCGGATTAAACTCATCCTCCTGATCGTCATCTTCATCGGGGTCATCTGGCGGTAGCTCACACCAACGCTTCATTTTGTCGGACGAGTACACCGACGTATAGTGTCGTTGTTTCCGTTGAGAATGAGGCAAATCTTCTACTAGATATCTGTCATTTGGCAACACCTTCTTGACTATAAAAGGTCCTTTGTAGCGAGGCTCCAATTTTCGCGAAGTTCCAGTGCTTGACGGCTCATTCTCTACCAAAACGAGATCATCAAGGCTGTAGATGGTGGGCTTAGAATGTCTGGCATCATAGCGTTTCTTAGCGATAGCTCTATGGTCGTTGATCTTTGCCGCTGCATCAACTCTAAGCTCTTCCAATTCTGTACTATTTAGCATCTTTTGATCGTGACCCTGTATCACATTTGTCAAGGTATTTTTAAGGATATCTCGGGGCTCGTAACCATATAAAAGCTGAAAAGGTGAACATTTAGTGGTACTGTTTATCATGGTATTGATGCTCCACTGGATTGAGCACATATTTTCATCCCAACGCTTTTCATTATCGTTTGTAGGCAATAACATCGACAAAATGATTCGATTGGTTCGCTCTGCATGACCATTTGCTCTTGGTGTTCTTACTGCATTGAGTACGTGCTTCACGTTGTTCGTCTTACAGTACTTTTCAAAATCCTTCGAAGTAAAGGCTGTACCACGATCAGTAATAATTCGATCTGGCATGCCCAAGTAACTGGTCACATCTTGTAGGATATCCAGGACATGTTTGGTTGCTGTACTTTTTACTGCTCGTACTATGGTAAATTTCGTGAATGCATCGACAATCACAAGAATGTGTTCGTTTCGTTTGATACTTTTCGGAAAAGGTCCAAGATGGTCCATGTGTATGGTGGAGAAAGGGACCGGATTGATGTCGTCATAATGGTACTGACCTTCCTGTCGTCCACCTGGTGTTTTATAAAGTGCACAGCCAACGCAGGATTTTATGTAGCTTTTAACGAAGTTGCGCATTCGAGGAAACCAGAAACAATTTAAAATTCGTGAAATTGTTTTATCGACGCTCATATGCCCAGCCTTATCGTGACATTCATAAAGGATATGGAATCGCAACTGCTTTGGCACAATCCACAGCAACTTGCTGTCATATTTGCGGAACAGGCGATCGTGCTCGATCACATAATCCTGGTTCTGTGTCTTCTTTTCCAATTTCAGATCGGTGACAATTTTCTGAATTTTCTTATCTTGCAGTTGAATAGAAAATAACCAATCCGCTTCGTCTATTATAGCCTTGGACACCTTAAGGCTTGCGGTCTCCACTTCCTGTGCATCTTCGGATGGAGCTCGGCTTAGGGCGTCAACATGGTTCATCTGTGTTCCAGGACGATGAACAATCTCTATGTCAAACTCTTGAATTCGCAACCACCATCGTGCGATTCGTGGAATGAGCTCTCGTTTCTCCATCGATGTTTTCAATGCGTTACAATCGGTGATGACCTTTATCTTTTTGCCATAGACATAATATTTAAACCGTTCCAGCGATTCAACGACAGCTAGAGCCTCCAACTCATAGCTGTGATAGTTCTTTTCAGGCTTAGAAGTTGCTCGACTATAATAAGCAATCGGTTTTAGCTGATCCTCCTCGCGTTGTAGCAAGACTCCGGCTAAACCAACAGCACTGGCATCCGTATGTAGTTCGTGTTCGGCATCTAAGCGGTAACTGGTGATGATTGGATTGGATGTCAGGTATCTTTTCAAGTCTTCAAATGCTTTCTGCTGTGGCGTTTCCCACTGGAATTTCCTATCTTTACGTAGTAGAATTCGCAATGGCTCTGATATGATGGCGTATCTGGCAACGAATTTACGGAAATAGCCGCTTAGACACAAAAACCTGTCTCACTTCGGTGGCATTGGTCGGCTTTGGGAACATTCGTATGGCGGTTGTTTTTATTTCTCCCGGACTAATGCCCTCCGGATGTATCTGGTGACCTAGGAATGTAATTGACTGTTTGAACAATTCGCATTTGTCCAGGTTCAAAGTTAATCCGCATTCATTTAATACTTCAAGGATTCGCTCTATCTTCTCATACATCTCTTCGAACGTTTGGCTACCGATAAGAATATCGTCCATATAATGTATCATATCACCCTTGTGCACTCGTTTTTGTAATTCTGCCATGAGGCGATTGAAAACGGCAGGAGCGTTCTTTAATCCAAAGGGGAGTCGCTTAAATTCATACAATCCATCGGTGGTGATAAATGCTGTAAACTTTCTGCTTTCAGGTGCTATCTCAATCTGATAGTACCCACTGTTGAGATCCAGGGATGAAAAGAATCTAAAATGTTTCGCCTCCTGCAGACGCTCCTCAATATTTGGCACTGGAAAATTTTCTTTCCTGATCAGCTTATTAAGGCGGCGGTAATCGACACACATTCGATCGCTACCATTTGGCTTCTTGATGAGTACCACTGGGCTGGCATACTCTGATGTGGATGTAGTTATGATATCCTGCTCCAACAGTTCGTTAACCATTTGGCATATTATTTCCTTTTTTGGTTCCGGCACTCGGTACGGTGCTTGATATACAGCTTGATCGCTTTCGACGATGATATTCGCTTGAACAATACTCGTTTTTCCTATGCCTTGCAATCCAGTAGAGAAAACATCGGAGAATCTCTCTAACAAGTTGCCCATTTTATATCGTTGCTTCTCATTTTTTAGATTCACAAGAAGTTTTTCGATTTTACTGTTGCTTACTGGATCTATCGGCAGATGAATTGTCCGTTTAATTTCGGTTTCTTCTGGGTCGTAGTTGAGCACAAGTTGAGCGCTAATAATGGCATCCTGTCCCAACAGAAAGTCCTCTTGTAAAAGATGGTCGTCTGCAATGTATACTTCAGCTGTAATGATTTTCCCGTCGATGTCCAAGTCCACAATTATCGATTCGGTGAGAATGCATGAACCCCCGCAGATGCCTTTAATCTTCATAGAGCACTTGCGGCGCTCGGCGTTGATTTTCATGGCGACTGAGTGGCGCACGATACTAGCCTGGCTACCAGTATCAATGAAGGCGCTATAATTGTGTGATCCCACGCAGACTCTCCTGGTAAATAGCTTGTCTTGATTTGTGGCTCCTAGTCGGTTCAGATTTGCTACTTGGCAAGCTGCTGTTGGGTCGTGAAACTTGTTGCATTTGGCACAACGCGTCCTTTTCTTCTCTTTTGGGCACGAATTGGCAAAGTGACCCAACTCTCCGCAATTGTAGCACTTCAATGCGTCCTTTGATTTTTTCTGGCTTGATATTTTTGTCCTGCGTTTGCTCGGAGTTGGCGCTTTTCGTTAGAACCTCCTTCTTAAGTGCATTCGATCGACCTCTGTTTATAAAATAAGATTCGGCTGCATCCCGAAGTTGCTTCATTGTAGCGAAGTGAATAGCCGCAATGCTGTTTTGCAGCTCACGATGCTGAAGACCTGCTCGTACGTATCGGATAACTGCTGCTTCGCTGAGCCTGTATCGCACGCCAAGGGCAGACATTCGGAAACAGTACTCCTTTACTGTCTCTTTCGGTCTTCTTGTTGCACTTGCCATACTGAAGTGTACCTCAGCTTCATCAGGGTTTGCTCCAAATTCGGCTCGAAGAGCATTTGCAAAGTTGTTCCACGTGGTGTGAAGAATAGGCGAGGAATCTAACCACATCTTGGCTGGACCCTTAAGCCGTGAGTAGATAGCGAGCATTAAAAACTTTTCATCCCACAGGTAAGCATCAACCACATTGTTGACGCGATCGACGAACTGATCTACTGAGATAGCGTTATCATCGCTGGGATCGAACTCTGGCAAAGTGTTTGCAATTTCCTTGACTGACGCTTGCCTCATGTTGTTGTTGGTAGCCAATCCAACGTGACTTCCGTGTCCACCACCATGTTATTTTGCAACTGCGCCATCATGTTTTTCAATTCTCTCATTTCACCCTGCAATTGTGAACACGGACATGTCTCAATCGACTCGGCTAGTGATCCTGAGCAAGAAAATATATACTTTATGGGGTCTGCCACGCCTCCTTATGCCTGTTACAGCTTGCGCGCTGTATTTGTGCAGAATTCTCTGTTTGAAACTATAAAAGTGGTTACACGTTTGTAACGGATTTGGAAAATTGGGAGAAGGGTATCTTACTGTCGGGCGCCCGACTGTAGCCTTACCCACTTGTTATACCCTTCGACCATTGAAAATGGTCAAAAAAGGGTATACTAACTTTGTGCAAAATGTATGTAACAGGCATAAGGAGGCGTGGCAGACCCCATAAGTATATATATTCTTGCTCAGGATCACTAGCCGAGTCAATTGAGACATGTCCGTCTGTCTGTCCGTCTGTTTGTTTGAGACAACAGATCTCAGCTATTAAAAAAGCTAGAGACACCAAATTTGGTATGAAGGTTCCTATATATCCGGGGCAGATCAAGTTTATATTAAATGTTTGATGCCACGCCCACCGCCCCCGCAAATCGGTTATTTGCGATTATTAAGCAAAGTATTAAATCCATAACGTTCTGCTTTGGTATGTATAAAGTGAACATATCCTTTAAATTACAATCCGATCGGACCAATAACACAGAAGTTATTCAAGTCAACGTTTTCAGTACAAATGTTCGTTACGGGTAGCAGCTTTTGCGCTTCTTTGAGCAGTCGACGCCGACGTCGACGTTGCGTCGTGTCGCTTTAGTCTTTACGCGCGTCGCTGTGTGAGTGCAAGCGAGCAAGCTATATGTAGTAGAAGAATTTGTGCAGAATTTTGTTTGTTTTAAATTATGAGTATAGTTACACGCTTGTAACGGATTTTAAAAATTGGAAGAAGGGTATCTTACTGTCGGGCGCCCGACTGTAGCCTTACCTACTTGTTTTTTATTTGGTGTAGCCGTAATTTGCTACATTTAAACTGTTCGAAGTGCAAGGTTATATCTTTTTATAGAAGTAATTCTCGCGTTGTCAACTATACACTTGATCAATTTCCACTTCACAGAATTTTTGATCTTGGAATTCTTTTTGATCATAAGTTGAAATTTGATTGTCATATATCACACATTGTCAATAAGACGTATCAAGCTCTTGGCTTCATTAAAAGTTGGGCTAAAGAATTCGGAGACCCTTATCGACAAAATTGTTATTTACTTTTCTTGTTCGCCCGATTTGGGAATATAGATCCTGTGTAATACCATGTCCATCAAGACATAATTGAGTTTGCCCAAAAACAATTTTTGCTCCTTGCTTTGCGACGCTTTAACTGGGTTTCTAGCGTAGATTTACTACCTTACTCAAGCAGACTCCTGCTAATTAACCTACCCTCCTTAACTAACCGTCGTATTATGCTGGGTGTTATGGTCATAATAAAACAAATAAAATACGACATGGACTCTTCTTTCCTGGTTAACCAACTAAACTTTTGTGTTCCTACTAGGGTTACACGAAATTTTTTACCACCTTCGTTGAGCTTTTGTGCTAATAACTATAGCTTGCATGATTATTTTAGAGTTCTCTGTGCTGATTACAATAAGCTTTTTAGAATAATCAACACGGAATCCTCCATCTCATCTATTAAATTATCTGTATTTAATTACCTAACCTTTTCTCCTAACAACAATTATCTATACATCCTAACAACTAATACTAATCTACCGATCTAATTGGGTTTTACTGGGTTTTCCCCTATCTTTTGCAGCAAATGCTGGATCAGGAATTCGTTTTTAATATTTCCCAGCCTAAATCCTAAATTTTGTGAGGCCCGTGTATTATTTGTTTTGTTTTTGTCACCTTTTTATTTGGTGAGCGATTTGCCTCCATACTCGTTTCAAAATTTAGTAATTCAAATTTAAATTTGAATTTGAACAACGGTTTTCACCACACCCAGAGTCACACCGATAATCGACCGGTCTGGCAACTTCAAATCGGCCGATCCGAACGATCAGTGTTGGGAAGTGGGGTGGGGATATATCGATTGCCTGAGCCACCTATCGCGCTCGATTTTATTTTCCCTCTTCACTAATTGAGAAAAAGCTGGAGAACACGCGTCGATGCTAATTTTTAAATCGAAACAAATCAAAAGTGATCGCAGAAAAAATATTAAAGTGAACTCGAAAATTGTTGAGCTTGGACAATAAAGCTTTTGGTGCGGTTAATATTGTGGGTGTACAAGGCTTCTTACCTCGTCTTGCTTTCTAGTAAACCGCTTGTGCCCAGAGGAGCCCTAGCGCTCTCGTGCCTTTTTACTGGTAGGCGTGCGTATTTGCCCTCATCTATTCTAGTGCCGTGATCGCCCGGCTACCTTTAGTTGTTGTTGTGTTTGTGGTGAGTGGTTTAAAAAACAAAAAAAGTTATGCTTAGGCAGCCACCTGATGTGCATTTTTCTATCTCCTCATAGCCTGTATGGTTTCCGAAGTTGAACCTGATTATAACACAGCGTTTAAAATTCCGGGGACTTCTGGAAGGAGCATAGGACACATCTGCACAATTTTTCTTACTACAAAACACGCAGACCTTAACTAATTATACACCAACACATTCACTTTCATACACACATACGTACTTGCAGTACACATACACATTCAAGCTTTATACACACATTTACATTCAAACACACTTATGTACTTGTAGTACACCAAAACATTCACATCCACGTTTATATTCACACAATTCTCATTCATTTTTCTTTTTCACACTCATTCATTTAATTCATCATTCTATAATTTTTATTTTCATTTTTGTTTCATTTCATTTATATTGTTCATCCTTTTTGATTTAATCTTTTTATTTTTCTCATCTTTTTCATTTACTCAGTTCATTCATTCATTCATTCATTCGCATACGCACGTATGCGTATAAGAGAAATTCGTAACGTAAAATAAAACAAGATTGAGTGATAGGTCAGAAGATATTTTTTGTGTTTTTGGGTATTATTGGTGTCTTGGTTATTGTTGCCATTATTATTTTTCCTCAGCTGTTTCGTCGGGGCCCCAACGGATCACGGGTGAGTGGACAACAATTTCAAAATATCGAAACCAATTAATATTCAAACAATCGCTTGCCTATCGGGAGTAGAAATATCGAAATGAAATAATAAAACTATCGTCTGCCTATCATTTGCAAAATATCCCATCTCTTTCTTCCATTCGAAACCAAATAATATATAATTATCGAAACCAAGTAAAGTAGAACTATCGACACCAAATAAGAAAAAAATATTTAAAAGAAAAAAATCGAGTTACATTGAGATTGAATAAATAACAAAAAATAAATCAAAAAGGACTAAAAATTAGAGAAGTAAAATTAGAATTCTCGAAGCGTTAAGCGTTAAGCGTTAAGCGCTAGTCTTGTTTGTTATTAAATAACGTTAAAGAAATTTAAAATGGAATAATCTTTTCTTTTTTGAGGCACTAAGGGCGGTAGCATAACAGCATTATGGGTAGTATCGGTATTCCGATATCGATAGTACATGGTTGGGTGGGTGAAGAAGGAGAGCATTACATCTAGCTCTCCGACTAGATCGTTCGTTAGGGGTAGTCCGTCCGTTTATTTTGGCCTTCCCTTTTCTTGCCATTCCCTCTTCTAGCAGTCCTATAACCTGTCGATATCTTCTAGTAACATCGATAACCGAACCTGCACACAAAACCCCGCCCATTTTCCCTGAGCTTAGCCGGCTGTAATTTAGACAGGGTGTGCAGGGGACGTTACTGGACTTCGGTCGTTACATAAATTGGCGCCCAACGTGGGGCCGAAAAGGTTCCACTCGGCTATACCCTTTCCTTTCCATTCTCTTTTTTCTAGGAACCCAAAATCCCTCCATTTTTATTAGATTTTTGTAGATTCAGCCGATAGTTATATGCAATCGGGAACTGCTGGTTACTCTGGTGGATATCGGATCCAGACCGATTGCTATCCGAGTTCGATTATCTTCGATTCAGAGGATTATCAGTGGCGTTCGATGGTGGAATATAGGGAATGGAACTATTGAATTGGGTTATATCGGTTCGATACCATATCTTAGCTCCATCGAACAAACACCTCGACTCGTGATGGCTGAGATTGTTTGTGCTGGACGGATTCGGCACGATCCTCAGCATCCGATTAGAGCTTCACGCAGTTTATTTTTATTAACGTAGCTTCAGTAATCGGAACTACTTCTAATGAACGGTCACATCACAAAATTGCTGTTATGTTACCTTAACTTAGGTAAGCCCTCTAATCTTGAATGAATATTATCATATATACAACTTTCACATCCTTGAGCTTGGCGTATTAAAATATACGTATATACGTGTTTGTGTGCACAATTGCAACTACATTACATTTTATTGTAAGCTACAACTTGTGGGATACCTTTATCGTAGTCCATCTGACATTTAGGAGCACATAAGTTTTTTTGTGTTAACCGGAGTTGGAATCGAGTAGTTTTAACCAAGTTCATTATTTTGTTTGGGATTTTGTTATGGCGGTAAAACGGGGTAACGAGAGGGTAGGGGACCTGATGAACATCGCGATAGACTGTACCATCTGCAATGACACCAGTCAGGATCCAGACCTCATCGAGACCACCTGCAGACACCATTTTCACAGATCTTGTCTGTCCGGTTGGCTCGATAATAACGAAAACTGTCCGATATGCCGCCAGACGTGCTCAAAGGCTATTCTGACTGCTGCAGTTGAGCGCAGGGCTTCTTTGAGTCCGCCAGGACCTTTGAACGCTCCGGCTCATTCGGGAGCAATTCCAAAGAGCCGCATGAATACTCGTTCTCAGGGGCGTGGCATGACCCATGCCAGCTCCTCACTCCCACTTCCAACTCGGGGAAACACCCGACGTGAGACTAAAGCCCCTGACTCAGCTGCGCTCGCGGAAGACCGAATTAATGGGCTCATCTCTAGCTCGATGGCGAGTTATAGAGATAGCATGTCGGCCGTGATTGCTGAGCAGATCTCCGCCGCATTCCGCAATCTAAATGTGACCCAATATGTTCGAGATACTCGAGATGATCCTCGTTACGGGGAGGAAGGCGAGGCAGCACCATCAGTTCGCCGCACGAGCAACGCTTCGAGGCCTGAAGATAGTTTAGGTGGAAGGCAGCATGGAGCTCGTGTTTCTTTCGGCTATTCAGACATTGATCGCCCAGATAGGATCTCAAACACTATCTCGAACTGGCGCATTCAGTTCACTGGATCACCCAATGACCTTCCTCTCGAAGACTTTATATTTCGAGTCAATTGCATGACCACTCAAAGCCTTAACGGCAACTTTTCATTGTTGTCCCAATTTGCTCATCTTTTGTTCTCTGGCCCAGCACTCGCGTTTTATTGGAGAGTGCATCGCACGGTTAGCGATCTGGATTGGTACGAGTTGTGTGGTCGCCTGCAAGTGCGGTACCAGGACCAGAGAACAGACAGGGACATCAAAGATGCTATGCGTCGTCGTAAGCAAGGTAGCAACGAATGCTTCGATGATTTTCTGGATGCTATGCTGGCTATCGCTGTTTCCCTCCGAGAACCTATGTCGGATAGCGAGATTGCGGTTGAGGTTCGCCACGGTTTGCGTTCGGAGCTGCAACATGAGTTGTTGCATGTAGAAACGTCGGATTTGGCCAGTTTGCATAGGGAATGTCACAGACACGAGGAGTTCTTCCGAAACATTCGACCCCAATATCGCTCAACCGTTAAGCGAAGCTTCGTGAATTCTCTTCAGGTGGAAGAGGATTCCGAGCCAGAGTCAAAAGAGGCATCGGAAGCGGAAATATGCGCCGTTCGCTCATTCGACAATTCCAAATGCTGGAATTGTGAGGAGGTAGGCCATCGCTATCACGATTGTCTTCAGCCAAGACGCATCTTATGCTATGGATGCGGTGCGTCGACGTATATAAGCCGAATTGTGACAGGTGCAAGGCCAAGTCGGAGAACCCGACGCAGGATGCTCGCAGACTTCCGAGAGGTGACATCCGACGCTAATCTCGGAACCTGCAGCGCTACTTTATCCCACCAGACTTTCTATTTCACCAGACATGACCAAAATACCAGACTTGATAATTCCACAGCATTTTAAACTGTATCACGAGCGTCTACGCGAATATCTGAAGCAAAGAGCTGAGATTTTCAAAGTCGATGCTACCGTTTCAAGTAGATCTAGGTCTGCAACCCGTATGCGTGAATTTTGGCGACGCATACGGGGCTTGAAACGGTATACTATCTCTTCTATCGTCCATCAAAGCGGTGACATACGCCCTTTCACCCAAGTCAACGTCTTCGGTGAGGATCACTTGGCACTCCTTGATAGCGGTGCTAACAAAAGCGTTATCGGTGGCAAGTTGGCATAGTTGACAGGGGATGTGTGTTCGGCAAGACGAAGAACGTCGTGCACACGGCGGATGGGCAGACGCAGGAGATAATTGGGTTTATTGCTGTTCCCCTGACGTATCACTCGGTGACAACCGAGTTTGAGTTTTTGATTGTTCCAACCATTAGACAGGAGCTCATTTGGGGAATGGACTTCTGGAAACGATTTAACATCTCCATCGTTCCAGCATCCATAAATGAAGTCTCCTGCCAATCTGATCCCGATTCGCCTCAGCTAGATTTGACTCACGTCGAAAAATCACAGCTTGATGGTGTAATTACCTTATTTCCGTCCTTCGAGAAGAATGGCCTAGGACTGACGACGCTCATCCAGCATACTATCGATACAGCAGCCGCAAAGCCAATAAAGCAAAGGTTTTACCCCTTGTTTTCGGCTAAGGAGAGTCTCCTGTGCGCTGAGATCGATAGAATGCTGGCCATGGACGTGATCTTCTCCAGTCACCTTGCATATAAAACCTGGCAAGGTGAGATTTTGTTTAGATGCACGGAAGCTGAACGCAGTGACTGTGAGGGATGCGTATCCTATTCCAATCATGGATGGGCTCCATAGCCCTCCAGTACACTGCATCTCCGAGATAGATCTCAAGGATGCATTTAGGCAGATCTGTCTTGATCAGGACTCCCGCGCGAAGACTGCTTTTACGGTACCCAATAGGCCATTGTACCAATTTAAGCGCATGCCTTTCGGATTGACTAACGCTCCTCAAGCGATGAGTCGCCTGATGGACATTGTGATTCCTTACCAGTTGAAGTCGCACGTCTTAGTCTACTTGGATGATCTTCTGGTGCTTTCTTCCAGTTTTTTTTGCTTTCATCCATTTGACGGAGGTCGCAACTCAGCTGCGTAAGGCTGGACTGACCATCAACGTCTAGAAGAGTCAGTTTTGTCTCAGGAAGGTGGATTACCTTGGATTCATTGTTGGCGAGGGAACGCTTCAGGTTAATCCGGGCAAGATTCGCGCGGTCGAGGAATTTCCTGTTCCGAAGACGCAGAAGCAGCTTCGCAGGTTTTTAGGAATGACTGGCTGGTATCAGGGGTTCATTCCGAATTATTCGGACGTTATTTTCGCCCTAACGGAGCTTCTGAAAGGCAAGGCATTCCAATGGAATGACCGAGCTCAGGAGGCTTTTATTAAGATAAAGGGGTGCTTGTGCTCTGCTTCTTTTCTAGTTCATCCAAACTACGAGAAACCATTTGTTCTCCAGTGCGACGCATCCTTGCATGGGGTCGGAGCTGTCTTGGCGCAGTGCGACGAGTCTGGCTGTGAGCGACCCATTGCTTACATGTCCAAGAAGCTGAATAAGGCTCAACGCAACTATACAGTAACCGAACTCGAGTGCTTGGCGGTAGTTCTGGCCATAAAAAAATTCCGCATGTACATCGAGGGTCATCCGTTCATGGTGGTGACAGACCATGCAAGCTTGCGCTGGCTGATGAACCAGACAGATCTTAGCGGCAGACTGGCTCGATGGGCGATCAAGCTGCAAGGGTTCTCCTTCGACATTGAACATCGCAAGGGTAGCGAAAATGTCGTCGCGGACGCATTATCACGATCCTTTGAGAGCACGGATGAATTGTGCGCGTTGGATTGCGAAATTCTTCCCGAGATCGACCTCAGTTCAGAAGCAATCAAGTCCGAGGAGTACTGTGCGTTGAGGAAAAAGTTCCTAGCGGCCAATCTTCCAGATTTTAAAGTAATAGATGAATACATCTATCACCGTACAGAATTCGCTGGTGGTGATGTCAGTCCAGATGACAGCTGGAAGCTGTTTGTTCCGGAATCTTTGCGGGAAGGCGTTATCAGATCCGCACACGACCAGCCTTCTTCTGCCCATTGCGGCATGGCTATGTGCGTCAATCAGATCCGCCGTAGATTTTTCTGGCCAAGCATGGTAGTGCAGGTAAGGGACTACATCCGGAATTGCAAGGTCTGTCGGACTACTAAGTATCCTACAGTGGCGCTAAAACCACCCATGGGAGCTCGGGTAGTAACCGATCGACCATTCCAACGTCTTTATATTGACTTTATTGGTCCGTTTCCAAGATCAAAAAAAGGGAAACATTGGAATTTTCATTATACTAGATCGCTTCTCCAAGTTTACCTTCCTGAAAGCAGTGAAGAAGTTCACGGCCAAGGCCGTGATAGACATCTTTGGAGAAGAGATCTTTTCGTGTTTTGGGGTACCGGAAGTAATCGTGAGCGATAATGGCACTAAATTTAAAAGCCATGAGTTCTCGACCTTTCTGACGAAGTTAAGAGTCCGTCACATCTGCACGGGTGCGTATGCTCCGCAGTCGAACGCAGCGCAGCGGGTGAATCGCTCAATCAATGCGGCTCTGAGAGCTTATGTGCAGGGTGATCAAAGGGAATGGGACGTAGTCCTTGGTAGCATCAATTCGTCGCTACGAAAAACTTTGCATCAGTCCATCGGCATGTCACCATATCTGGTTGTCTTTGGGCAACACATGATGTCGCATGGATCCGATTACCATTTGCTGAGAAAGCTTAGCATGCTTGGCGATGCCGAAGCGAACGTGGCAAGGCCGGATAGTCTACAGTTGATACGCTCGAAGATTGATAAAAATCTTCTCAAGGCGTTCGAGCAGAATCAACGTAGCTATAACCTAAGGGCCAAACCACGCTTCTTTGAAGTTGGCCCAGTTCTGATTAAACGTAACTTCGCACTGAGCAACGCTGCCACCAATTTCAATGCAAAATTGGCGCCAGTAGGCACGAAAGTCTGCGTTAAAGGGAGGTTGGGCAACACCCTTTATCTTTTGGAGGACTTGTCGGGCAAGGAATTGGGATATTTCCAAGTCCTATGGACCTAGACTATGGACCTAGACTTCGACTCCAGGTTAGGTGTCCAATGAAACTCTACACGATCCTTTAATTTTTTTTTCAAGTTTAATTTCAGACCAGTGGCAAGAAATTAAACTTGAGGGTGTGAGGCCCGTGTATTATTTGTTTTGTTTTTGTCACTTTTTTATTTGGTGAGCGATTTGCCTCCATACTCGTTTCAAAATTTAGGAATTCAAATTTAAATTTGAATTTAAACAACGGTTTTCACCACACCCAGAGTCACACCGATAATCGACCGGTCTGGCAACTCCAAATCGGCCGATCCGAACGATCAGTGTTGGGAAGTGGGGTGGGGATATATCGATTGCCTGAGCCACCTATCGCGCTCGATATTATTTTCCCTAATTTTGAAGAAGCTTTTTTACAGATTTGCATTTTAGACAATAAAGTAAAGGAAGATTCATACAATATTGAGGAACAGGTAGAATGATTTGCTTGATAGGTAAGTGAATAAAACGATATTTACGAAACTGGATTTTAAAAATGGGTATTTCCATGTGTTGATGGATAAGGAATCGAAAAAATACACTTCGTTTGACACCCCTTTAGGCCAATAAGAATTTTTAAGAATGCCGATGGGGTTGAACACAGCTCCACAAGTTTTTCAAAGATTTATTAATAATATTTTTATGGACCTGATAAAAGAAAATAAGGTTATAATATATATGGATGACATTATGATTGCGAGTGCGGTTATGAAGGAAAATTTACTAATTTTAAAAGAAGTCTTTAGACGTTTAATGGAAAATCGATTAGAATTAAGGCAAGACAAATGTGAATTTTTACAGGATAAGGTTAAGTATTTGGGATTTGAAATATCTAAAGATGGCATTAGAGCAGAAGGAAAGGGAATAGAAGCAGTTAGAAATTTTCCCATACCAGTGAATACTCAGGCAGTTCATAGTTTCCTGGGGTTATATTCTTATTTTAGAAGATTTATAAAAATCTTTTCAACAATAGCGAAACCGTTATATGATTTATTTAGAAAGGATACAAAATTAAAATTTGAGGAAAGAGAGTTAAATTGTTTTCAACAGTTAAAGTACAAATTAGTGGAGGCACCGGTTTTGGCCATGTTTGATCATAAGAAGGAAATTGAACTGCATTGTGATGCCAGTGCATTAGGATTTGGGGCGGTATTGATGCAAAAAGAGCATGATGGAAAATGGCATCCGGTATTTTATTTTTCGCAAAGGACAACAGAAACAGAAGCCAACTACAATAGTTTTGAATTGGAAACCTTAGCAATTATATATGCTTTACGGAGATTTAGGATATATTTGTAAGGCAGACACTTTAAGATAGTGACAGATTGTAATTCTATAACGTTAACGTTAAATAAGATTGAGCTTAATCAGAGAACTGCCAGGTGGGCGTTGGAATTGCAAGAATTTGATTACGAACTGAAGCATAGAGCGGGTAAACAAATGCAACAAACGATAAATCAGTTAGAAAATAGTTATGAAAGGAATTTAGAGCACATACGAAAAATAAGCGAAAAAATCAAGTATTAGCATTAGCACAGGCAAATAATGAAAAGACATTTAATGAAAAGAAAAAGGTAGCGATCAAATATAGTGTGGGGGATTATTAGATGGTAAAAAATTTTGATAGCACAGCAGGAGTAGCAAGAAAATTAATACCTAAAATGAAATATTTAAAGTGTTAAAGAATGATAGATATATATATTGAAGGACGTCGATGGTTTTCAATTAGCTCGAAGCCCGTATCATGGAGTGTGGGGTGCGCATAATATGAAACCTTGGATAAAAATCAAGAATATTTAATGTATGTTACAAAAATATAAGGGAGATAGAGGGCTATCTCTTAATCAGGATGGTCGAATTGTAATAGATTTAGATAACATAACATGTAAGATAAACACATATTGTAACAACATAACTATCATATTGAATAACAGTTTGATATTTATTAATTGTAAAGAAAAGCAACCATGTATAATATCGATATATACAATGCAATGTACGATGAATGACGGCGATAAGTTAAAGTTGGATCTCGAAGCGTCAGGGAAGAGGAAGAGACTTGGAGAGTGAAGCTAAAAAAAAGTTTAAAGCTGTAAATACAAATCTAATCCAATCTACATATCTATTAAAGAAAGATTATATTGCTTACTACACTATGGCTGCTATATGTTATAGTGGTCCGATTTTGACAGCATATTAAGAACGTAATAAGAATAAGATTTGCCAAATCGTGTTGCAATATCTTGAAAAAAAAAAAAAATCGGCCGATAGCTTCTATGGCAGCTATACGATGTATACGGTACCCACTTGTTTAATAGCTGAGATCTGTTGTCTCATACAGACGGACAGACAGACGGACATGTCTCAATCGACTCGGCTAGTGATCCTGAGCAAGAATATATATACTTTATGGGGTCTGCCACGCCTCCTTATGCCTGTTAACTACATTTTGCACACAGTTAGTATACCCTTTTTTGACAATTTTCAATGGTCGAAGGGTATACAAATTAAAGGAGATAGAATGACACCTTAACAGGCCTATTGCGAAATCCGTTGAATCAGTATTTAAAGTTTTTTTTTTTAGAATGGAAATATTTTTCTACCCTTGCAACGTTTGCAACGCTCGTTAGAAGACATCTTCGACCCTATAAAGTATATATATTCTGAATCAGCATCACCAGAGGAGTCGAAAAATGGATGTCCGTCTGTCCGTCCGTCCGTCTGTTGCAACGCAAACTAGTCTCTCTGTTTTTGAGCTATCTTCATGAAACTTGGCACACAAGCTTCTTATTGCTGTACGCTGTAAATAAGTCGGAACGAGCCAGATCGGACCGATATATCGTATAGCTGTCATAAAAGCTTGTAACGACCGAAGTCCAGTAACGTCCCCTGCACACCCTGTCTTAATTACAGCCGGCTAAGCTCAGGGAAAGTGGGCGGGGTTTTGTGTGCAGGTTCGGTTATCGATGTTACTAGAAAATATCGACAGGTTATAGGACTGCTAGAGGAGGGAATGGCAAGAAAAGGGAAGGCCAAAATAAACGGACGGACTACCCCTAACGAACGATCTAGTCGGAGAGCTAGATGTAATGCTCTCCTTCTTCACCCACCCAACCATGTACTATCGATATCGGAATACCGATACTACCCATGTTGCTGTTATGCTACCGCCCTTAGTGCCTCAAAAAAGAAAAGATTATTCCATTTTAAATTCCTTTAACGTTATTTAATAACAAACAATATTAGCGCTTGCAGCTTCGTGCTGAATAACGAATTCGAGAATTCTAATTTTACTTCCCTAATTTTTAGTCCTTTTTGATTTAGTTTTTGTTATTTATTCAATCTCAATGTAATCAGATCTGTTTCTTTTAAATATTTATACCCTTCGACCATTGAAAATAGTCAAAAAAGGGTATACTAACTTTGTGCAAAATGTATGTAACAGGCATAAGGAGGCGTGTCAGACCCCATAAAGTATATATATTCTTGCTCAGGATCACTAGCCGAGTCGATTGAGACATGTCCGTCTGTCTGTCCGTCTGTTTGTTTAAGACAACAGATCTTAGCTATTAAAAAAGCTAGAGACACCAAATTTGGTATGAAGGTTCCTATATATTCGGGGCAGGTGAAGTTTATGTCAAATGTTTGATGCCACGCCCACCGCCCCCGCAAATCGGTTATTTACGATTATTAAGCAAAGTAATGAACCTATAAAGTTATGCTTTGGTATGTATAAAGCTGAATGCAATCTGAACATATCCTCCAAATAACAATACGATCGGACCAATAACACAAAAGTTATTAACGTCGACGTTTTCAGTACAAATGCTCGGTACGAGCGGCAGCCGACGCGCTGCTTTGAGCAGTTGACGCCGACGTCGACGTTGCGTGTCGCTTTACTCTTTACGCGCGTCGCTGTTTGAGTGCGAGCGAGTAAGCTATATGTATTAAATGTTTTTTGTGCAGAAATTTCTGCTTGGAATTATTAGTGTGGTTACACGTTTGTAACGTATTTGGAAAATTGGGAGAAGGGTATCTTACTGTCGGGAGCCCGACTGTAGCCTTACCTACTTGTTTTTTTTTTATTTGGTGTCGATAGTTTACTTTACTTGGTTTCGAATGGAAGAGATGGGATATTTTTGCAAACGATTGGCAGACGATAGTTTTAGTATTTCATTTCGATATTTCTACTCCCGATAGGCAAGCGATTGTTTGTTTGAATATTAATTGGTTTCGATATTTTGAAATTGTTGTCCACTCACCCGTGATCCGTTGGGGCCCCGACGAAACAGCTGAGGAAAAATAATAATGGCAACAATAACCAAGACACCAATAATACCCAAACACAAAAAAATATCTTCTGACCTATCACTCAATCTTGTTTTATTTTACGTTACGAATTTCTCTTATACGCATACGTGCGTATGCGAATGAATGAATGAATGAATGAACTGAGTAAATGAAAAGATGAGAAAAATAAAAAGATTAAATCAAAAAGGATGAACAATATAAATGAAATGAAACAAAAATGAAAATAAAAATTATAGAATGATGAATTAAATGAGTGTGAAAAAAGAAAAATAAATGAAAATTGTGTGAATATAAACGTGGATGTGAATGTTTTTGGTGTACTACAAGTACATAAGTGTGTTTGAATGTAAATGTGTGTATGAAGCTTGAATGTGTATGTGTACTGCAAGTACGTATGTGTGTATGAAAGTGAATGTGTTGGTGTAATATTTAGTTAAGGTCTGCGTGTTTTGTAGTAAGGAAAATTGTGCAGATGTGTCCTATGCTCCTTCCAGAAGTCCCCGGAATTTTACATGCTGTGTCATAATCAGGTTCAACTTCGGAAACCATACAGGCTATGAGGAGATAGAAAAATGCACATCAGGTGGCTGCCTAAGCATAACTTTTTTTGTATTTTAAACCACTCACCACAAACAGCAAACAACACTAAAGGTAGCCGGGCGATCACGGCACCAGAATAGATGAGGGCAAATACGCACGCCCACCAGTAAAAAGGCGCGAGAGCACTAGGGCTCCTCTGGGCACAAGCGGTTTACTAGAAAGCAAGACGAGGTTAGAACCTGCCAAACAATGTTTGGAAAGCTTATACTCACGTCCAGCCTCGTACATCCACAATATTAACCGCACCAAAAGCTTGATTGTCCAAGCTCAACAATTTTCGAGTTCACTTTAATATTTTTTCTGCGATCACTTTTGATTTATTTCGATTTAAAAATTAGCATCGATGCTTTCTTGTTTTATATTATATATACTCAATTAAATGTAAATGATGCTAGGAGACACTAAAACCAACTAAGCCAATTTATGCTCTTTAGCTGACGCCATCCGGACTAAGGTGTCACTCGACCCGTGCCGAGATTCAACATGGCTGGGGGCCCGGGCTAACAAATATCTTTTACGGAGGGCTCAGGGTAATGGCGACCCCCTGTTCTAAATAGCTTTACCCGGCTACTGCGGATCTCTGCCCGAGTGGATTTTATATTTCTTCGCCACTCGTGGGAATACCAAAACCACAGAACAAATTTTAGCACAGCGGGAGATCACCGGTGATGCCGCAAGGCAGTTTAAGGAGAGGCACCCAGATGATCTGAATGCTGATGGTGGGGACCAGGCAAGGAGTCGCAAAATACATATGAGCCTGCTAGTGACTGCAGGAGAAGGTAAGAAGGTGGAAATATTACCACCTGTGAGACCATTCCTGCAGCACGAAAAACGGTGGTATCTTAGGTACGTGGCAAAGTCATTCAGTATGGGCTACCGACCGCCGATACTAACAAGCACACCAGTGGAGTGCTGACATCGCCCACTGACACGCCCAACACGACGTGCACAAGGCATGAGGTGAATGCACTTGTTGGATCCGTGTTTCCGTGTCGTCTGTTATGCGATTGGGCCTCTCGGTCGGTAAGGCGGGATTTGGACTATGTCTAGGTTCCGCGCGCAACAAGCATCGGCTTGTTAATAGATTCATTGTATTCAACGTCCAAACAAAAAAAAAAACAAGTAGGTAACGCTACAGTCGGGCGCCCGACAGTAAGATACCCTTCTCCCAATTTTTAAAATCCGTTACAAGCGTGTAACTATACTCATAATTTCAAACAAAAATTCTGCACAAATTCTTCAATAACATTAAGCTTACTCGCTCGCACTTACACAGCGACGCGCGTAATGAGTAAAGCGACACGACGCAACGTCGACACCGGCGTCAACTGCGTCAAAGCAGCGTGCAGGCTGCTGCCCGTAACGAAAATTTGTACTGAAAACGTTGACTTTAATAACTTCTGTGTTATTGGTCCGATCGGATTGTTATTTGGAGAATATGTTCATATTGCATTTAGCTTTATACATATCAAAGCAGATCGTGGGTTTAATACTTTGCTTAATAATCGCAAATAACCGATTTGCGGGGGCGGTGGGCGTGTCATCAAACATTTGATATAAACATTATCTGTCTATGATTTGTAGGAACCTTCATACCAAATTTGGTGTCTCTAGTTTTTTTAATAGCTGAGATCTGTTGTCTCATACAGACATATACTTTATGGGGTCTGCCACGCCTCCTTATGCCTGTTACATACATTTTGCACAAAGTTAGTATACCCTTTTTTGACCATTTTCAATGGTCGAAGGGTATAAAAAAACAAGTGGGTAAGGCTACAGTCGGGCGCCCGACAGTAAGATTCCCTTCTCCCAATTTTCCAAATCCGTTACAAACCTGTAACCACACTCATGATGCCAAACAAAAAATTCTGCACAAATTTTTTTACTACATATAGCTTACTCGCTCGCACTCCCACAGCGACGCGCGTAAAGACTAAAGCGACACAACGCAACGACGTCGGCGTCAACTGCTCAAAGCAGCGCGTCGGCTGCTGCTAGTACCGAACATTTTTACTGAAAACGTTGACTTGAATAACTTCCGTGTTATTGGTCCGATCGGATTGTTATTTGGAATATATGTTTATATGGGTTTAATACTTTGCTTAATAATCGCAAATAACCGATTTGCGGGGGCGGTGGGCGTGTCATCAAACATTTGATATAAACTTTATCTGCCTATGATTTATAGGAACCTTAATACCAAATTTGGTGTCTCTAGTTTTTTTAATAGCTGAGATCTGTTGTCTCATACAGACGGACATGTCTCAATCGACTCGGCTAGTGATCCTGAGCAAGAATATATATACTTTATGGGGTCTGCCACGCCTCCTTATGCCTGTTACATATATTTTTCACAAAGTTAGTATACCTTTTTTTGACCATTTTCAATGGTCGAAGGGTATAACAAGTGGGTAAGGCTACAGTCGGGCGCCCGACAGTAAGATACCCTTCTCCCAATTTTCCAATTCCGTTACAAACATGTTACCACACTCATAATTTCAAACAGTGAATTCTGCACAAATACTTCTAGTACATATAGCTTACTCGCTCGCACTCACACAGCGACGCGCGTAAAAAGTAAAGCGACACGACGCAACGTCGACGTCGCGTCAACTGTTCAAAGCAGCGCGCAAGCTGCTGCCCGTACCGAACATTTGTACTGAAAACGTTGACTTGAACAATTGGGTAAGGCTACAGTCGGGCGCCCGACAGTAAGATACCCTTCTCCCAATTTTTTTAATCCGTTACAAACGTGTAACTACACTCATAATTTCCAAAAAAAATTCTGCACAAATTCTTCTACTACATATAGCTTACTCGCTCGCACTCACACAGCGACGCGCGTAAAGAGTAAAGCGACACGACGCAATTGTCGAAGGGTATAAAAAGCTAGAGACACCAAATTTGGTATGAGGGTTCCTATATATCCGGGGCAGGTGAAGTTTATGTCAAATGTTTGATGCCTCGCCCACCGCCCACCGCCCCCGCTAATCGGTAATTTACGATTATTAAGCAAAGTATTGAACTTACAAAGTTGTATGTATGTATGCTTTAGCATGTAAGTTAATTACTTTGCTGGTAGCAAAAATAAAAGAATTGGAGTTCAGTTAAGAACGACTTTATTTGTCTAAATCCAATTTGCAACTTAATTACCCTAAGCTGTCCCTAACAAGCTTTGAGTCTTTGGCTGTGAGCTGCGCTGCCCTTGGTGGCGAGGATCGGCGTCGGCTCCGTAGCTTCCAATAAGCCACGACATCGGCTGATGTTTTGTTGGTCGAATCGGTGCAGTCTTCTTGGAATCACTTGCATGGGTGGGAGCGGAAGTTATTGCCAGACAGATTATTTGAATTCTACTTGGCAGCTCGGCGTGTGCAGGAAACAGCTCGGCGTGTGCAGGAAAATATGCAGACGCTGAGCTTGCAGATTGAAGCTTGCTTATTGGGTTCGTTGTTCTGGATTTTAACATTTTTGTTGTTAACTTGTATAAAGCTGAATGCAATATGAACATATCCTCCAAATTACAATCCGATCGGACCAATAACACAGAAGTTCTTAAAGTCAACGTTTTCAGTACAAATGTTCGGTACGAGCAGCAGACAGCGGGCTGCTTTGAGCAGTTGACGTCGACGTCGACGTCGACGTTGCGTCGTGTCGGTTTACCCTTTACGCGCGTCGCTGTGTGAGTGCGAGCGAGTAAGCTATATGTAGTAGAAGTATTTGTGCAGAACTTTCTGTTTAGAATTATGAGTGTGGTTACACGTTTGTTACGGATTTGGAAAATTGGGAGAAGGGTATCTTACTGTCGGGCGCCCGACTGTAGCTTTCCCCACTTGTTTTTTTTAAAGCACTAAGATTTAAGGTTAGTCCATGAATGATCATTAAAAACATTTTAGCTGAATCCAGAGTAAACAAGTAGGGAAAGCTACAATCGAGCGCGCTCGACAGTAAAATACCCTTCGACCTATGCCTAAAATGCGTTAGAAACTAAGTACAATTACTTTGGGAAATAAAATTATATATTTATTATTTAATTAAAACATATATTTTCTTATTTATAAATAAATGTCGCCGCTCGAATTTGCTACTGATTATACATACATATATTTATTTAATATATGTCACATCGATATTATTTATTTAATTCATTAGTTGTTAAGTGTCATCACTGGTATAAGTTAGTATCTTGTAATGAATGCCATCACTAATAAAGAATAAGTGACAAAGATAGGAAGATTATCTATTCTCATCCATCCTCTTCCCACTTGTGCCTTCTCTTGCACACAATCCACAAGCCCAACAGAATTGACTGTAATTGCAATCATTGCGGAGTTGCTAACTGGCGTCAAGAAGACGCGTGCCAAAAAACGGTGTCAAAGCATTGTGCTAGCATCATTTTGGAAATTCGAGTCAGTAAAAGACAGACACTAAAAGAAGGCAGTCGAAATGTCGAGGAAACGCAAGGCCACCACGGGAAGGCCATTAACAAAATAATGGGGTCAAAAAAACAAATAAAAGTTTTCGAGACCTACGAGTCGACTTGATCTGATAAAAACCAACTCCTAAGTTCCCCAAAAAATTAATACGTTAAAACCTGCTTTCTTCATTTGCAATAAATGAAGTGAAATGGAATAAACTAATAAAATAATAACATTTAAAAAAAATAAAAACAAACAAAAAATGCAAAAAAAATAAACAAAAATTAACTTAAAATCCATTTCATGGATAATATATATAACTTAACTAAGTTTTTATTTTAATATTTACAGTTTACTATACTATTTATACGCTAAACATATCCTACCTAACCAAGGT
The DNA here is from genome assembly GCA_018901885.1 of Zaprionus kolodkinae. NCBI lineage: Eukaryota > Metazoa > Arthropoda > Insecta > Diptera > Drosophilidae > Zaprionus > Zaprionus kolodkinae. The sequence continues at coordinate 85,289 of JAEIFM010000281.1, read as the reverse complement.
CCTAATTAAAAGCCTATCTAACCTATTCTAGATGTTCCTAATCTATGCTATTCTGAACACTGACAGAAATCCCATTGTGATGGCTATGCATTAACTCAAACGTCCTCGCACAAATAATATTATTATTTATATTTGAGTATTGAGTATTGGTAGTGGACGTTTTCAAATCTAACAAGCTCCTAAATCCTTTGCTAATCAAAGAATTATAAATGCTCCTGACACTGCAGGCGAAGTTGCGCCAGAATAAGGAACTTGTCCATCGATCCGCCGAGAAGGTTATCAGTTTGGAACAGCAACGCATCCAGGAGGAAAAAGAACGTGTTGCAGCACACGAGCGTCTATTGAAGGTCGAGAAAGTCCGTGATGTTATGGAAAAGAAACCGAAGTTTTAACTTTAGCCCGTTCACGACGCGTGTGCATGTTCTTAAAATTTGCCAAACTAATCTGTGTTTGCAAATTTTAGATCTCTATTGTTTTGTGCATTGGTTCTGCCTCTTTCGGTGCATTTCTTATTTTTCTTTATTCTCTTTTGGGTAAGCGACGTAGTTGTTAGTGTTGTTAGTCACCGCTAATTTCTCTCTCTACTTACCTCTCCTAATTCTTTGAGCGCGCCTAAGCAGCTCTCACGCTTTGCCGCTCTCGAACTTATCTTTTTTTATTATTTTTGCTCTCTCTGCTCTCTGCCCTTTACGCGCGTTAAGTTCTTTCTCTTGCGCTCATCCCTTTTCTTGTTTTGATTTTGTTTTCCTTTGGCTGTTTTTATTTTAACAGTAGGTGTCCCATATAATGGACATTTTAATTTTTTTCAAGAAATCCTGCCTTAAGCAGGTGACTGCCGCCCAGGCAAGCATCTCGTGTTGGCTATGTGACAACGTAGTACACGCGAAGTGTGCTGGATATACCGGCCAGACGGCTGACGCCGTAGCCAAGCGCACGGGGTTGCGTTATTGCTGTGATGTGTGTAGGGAGGTGGAGAACGAAATGTGTTCGTTTATGCGTCAAACGAAGACTGGTTTCAGGGAACTGTTTGGAAGTTTTCGCAAACTTTCCGACCAGTTCTCAGCGCTTGATTCGTCTTTCAATAACCTTAAGTTATTGAATGAATCGCCAAAGCGCAAGAAAACCTCGCGAATTCAAAAATCTTCAGTTAGCGCCACCCAGCTCCCTCTAATTGATCAGACAGGCACGCCAGTGACCCAGCCGTTGATCTCGTTCACCAATCCCCCAATAGTAACGAGGTCTTCGGCTCAATCGGTTTCGCTTCCCGATAATGTCATTGAGTGTGAGCAACCTGTGACGCCCATGATTTCTGACAAGTCTGCTGTGGTATCGTTGCCCGTGCCACAGTTAATAGTTTTACCGAAGGCGTGTTCAAGTTCCGGTTTACCAGAAGAGAACCTATGCTCTGGAGTTATACCCGAGGCGCCTAAAAGATTCTAGGTGTTCCACAAAGGAAACAAATTTTTGTTTCCAGGCTTGCCCCTGACCTCACATTAAATGATGTAACAGCCTATATCCAAGGAAATACTCATGCCTTGGATATAAAAAGTGGAAAAATTTAAGTTTTCTTATGAGAGGGACATATCATCCTTCAAAATAAGTGTCCCCAACGAACTCATGGGCATTATATGCTCGGCTCAATTTTGGCCGGAGCATGTAATGGTCAAAGAGTTCGAAACAAAGAAGAAGAAAAATCGCCCTCCGATTAATCTTCCTTTGCCGTCTCTAGCTTCAGCCCAAATAAAAACAACCTTAAACAAAAAAAACTAACATGCTCCTTAACTCTTTCATATCAAAATGTTAGAGGTCTAAATACTAAACTTTCAACTTTATATATAAACAGTCTTTCTTTTTCTTCTCAAATTGTTGTGTTTACTGAGACTTGGTTAAAACCGGATATTCTAAACTCCGAAGTTTTTCCAAGCAAGTTCACAACCTACAGGTGTGATCGACCTGACCGTCGTGGTGGTGGAGTCCTTATTGCAGTCAATTCCACCATCAATTCGGAACTTTTACAGCCGGAGATTCAACTTGCTATTGAATTCCTCTGTGTAAAATTACACTTTCCCGGTTTTTTTCATTATATAACCTGTTCCTATATTCCGCCGTCATCGGATGTATCTGTCTATTTGCAACATTTGTCTGCAATAAAGACTATTTTTAATTTGTTATCAGACAGAGATCACCTTTCAGTCCTTGGGGACTTTAATATACCAGATTGCAATTGGACAACAAGTGTTGATTCAAATTCTCTGCTGCCCTCACGGCACCACGACCTTTTTGACGGTCTGTTTGATATGTCATTGTCGCAGGTCAATCATATCTTAAACTGTAGTAACAGATCGTTAGACTTATGCTTTGTCTCCGATCCATCTAGAGTAAATTTAGTCAAGACTGAACCACTTTCTTTCCCAGAAGATCCTTACCATCCTACTCTGGAAGTGTCTTTCGATTTTGGTGCTTGTACGCGTACGCTGCTTTAGAAAAGCAGATTTTAATTTATTAAACTCTTTAATTTCACAGTTTGATTGGTCGGAATTATATTTGTCTACTGATATATCATTAGCGACCAATATTTTTTATAAAAATATTAATTCATTTCTTGATATTTGCGTTCCGTGCTATTATTCATCATCCTCGAGTAAGCCGCCATGGTTTACAAGAGAGTTGTCACGGTTAAAAAATTTAAAGTCAAGCCTTTACAAAAAATTTAAATTTAGTAACTCGCCCTTAGCCTTTTCACGCTACTTAAGCGCGCGGTCAGACTATACAGTCTTAAACGCGAAATGTTATAAAAAGTTATATAAGGTTCAGTTTATTCAGAACCCCAAACAGTTTTATAGTTTTGTTAACACGAAGCGTAAGTCTTCCGCATTTCCTAATAACTTAACGTTTGAAAATGCTAGTGCAAATACCGACCAAACCATGGCCGATATGTTTGCAAAGTTTTATCAAACGACTTACTCACCTTCTACACATACTACTCATTTTTATCCATACAACATTCCAAGTTCGAATGGTATTATCTCCCCCTTTCTAAACGAAAGCTCCCTTGTCAAGGATGTTTATTTAGTTAAGCCAGTTTTTTCACCCGGACCTGACGGTGTTCCCGCTTGTATACTTCGGTTCTGTGCCAACTCCTTAGTAAGCCATTGCTCAAACTATTTTCGCTGTCCTTAGAAACTTCACTCTTTCCTTCCATTTGGAAGGAATCTTTTATTATCCCCTTATTGAAAAAGGGCAGCAAGTCTGAAGCAAGCAATTATAGAGGTATCTCTAAATTGTCGGCAATACCTAAATTTTTCGAGAATGTTATAACTCCTCACTTGCAACATTTATGCAGATCCGTTATTTCACCTTTTCAACACGTATTTATTAAACGTCGTTCAACTACGACAAATTTGCTTGAGCTGACATCCTTTGTGGTAAAAGGATTTCAGGAAAATCTTCAAACTGATGTCATTTATACTGATTTCAGTAAAGCTTTTGACTCAGTGAATCATTCCCTTTTGGCACATAAGCTTGACCTTCTAGGTTTTTCACCAAAACTACTTAGTTGGATTGTAAGCTATCTGACTGACAGAACTCAAAGAGTCCTCTTTAAAACCAGCCTCTCAATTCCACTTCACGCCACATCTGGCGTTCCTCAAGGGAGTCATCTTGGCCCCCTACTTTTTACGCTTTTCATCAATGACCTGCCTTCGGTCATACATAACTCTCGTACTCTTATGTACGCGGATGACGTCAAGCTTTGTTATCAATTTAAAGACGACCACTGTCAGTCACACTTACAAGCTGACCTAAATAGTTTTCATTCGTGGTGTTGTGCCAATTTTTTAAACCTGAACAGCTCGAAATGCAAGCTGATGACATTCTCTCGAGCCAGTCCAATGTATACTTCTTATTCTCTTTGTGGTTCTGTCTTGGAAAGAATTACCCTAGTTGATGATTTGGGGGTCCGTTTGGACCGAAAACTAAAGTTTTCCAATCATATTTCTAATATGGTCAATAAAGCCATGGGTGTTCTAGGTTTTATTAAGAGATGGTCTAAGGAATTTGACGATCCTTATCTTACAAAGACCCTCTACATCTCACTTGTTCGTCCTATTCTTGAATATGGTTCATGCGTATGGTGTCCCCAGTACACTATTCATAAAGAACGCATCGAGTCCGTACAAAAGAACTTTTTATTGTTTGCGTTACGCGGCCTTAACTGGGAGGAAAATTTAAGACTGCCTTCCTATAACAATAGACTCTTATTATTAAATTTGCCTTCCCTAACTAATCGCAGAACCATGCTAGGGGTATTATTTATTAACAACCTTATGCAAGGTGACATTGACAGTGAGGCCCTTGTAATGCAGCTTCACTTCTCTGTCCCTTGCAGAAGTACTCGAACTATCTTCCACTAACTCTTCCTTATTGTAGATCGAACTATGCACTGCACAATCCGTTCAGGGTATTATGTTCGGACTACAATAAACTTCAACATGTCATAGCTGGCACTAACTCTATTGCCACTATGAAGTCTTTAATTCTTCTCTATCTAGCACGTAATTAGTAATATTATTTCCTCGATATTCTTTTTTATTATTTATTTAATTTTGCATGCTCCTATCCTATCTCCTATCCGCGTTTTCTTTCTTTATCGCGTTAGTTTCTTCTCGTGTGTCTATTCGCATTTTTATCGCGTTTCCGTGTCGTCCGTTACGCGACGGTGCCTCTCGGTCGGTTAGGCGGGAGGTGGACTTCGTCTGGGTTCCGCGCGCAACAAGCATCGGCTTGGTGTCGTTGGACCACTTGCTATACATTCATTGTATTCAACGTCCAAAAAAAAAAAAAAAAAAAGAAAGTGCGTGATCTCGAACAGCAGCTGGATGAATCTGAAATGGAGAAAGTGCGTCTGAAACTCGAAGTCGGTGGTCTCAACTCAAACATTCAGCAGCAACAGAAGCCAAAGTCGGAGCTGAACTGAAGGTGGCCAATGAGGCGCTCAATAAGTTGCGCAACGAAATCGAACGCAACATTGAGCCATCGAACATGGCAGATCAGTTGAGTATGCAACAACAACAGATGGCTGCAGTTCAAGCGGAGCTCGCGGAGACGCAATCAAAGCTAGATGATGCACAAGTTAAGATAAAACAACTTGAATCTCAACGTGAAAAGTCACTGGAAATGGAAGCGCAATATCAGCGGCGACAGAAGGCTCTCAAGGAGGAGCTGGACGAATGCAATGTGGAGCTGACAGGAATGCGTAATAGATTCGATGAACTACAGGATACCATGCGTATGGAGAAGCATGGATCACAGGAACACATAAATATGAAGCAGCTCCAGCAAAATTGTCAAATACTGCAAGCCAAATATAATGGGGCCAAGGAAGAAATTGCACGTTGCGAGCAAAAGCTGAAGGATCATCGTCTCGAGATGGAAGGCAAATTGGAGAAGATGAAGTCGAAGATGCGCACACTCTATACGGAGGAGGTCACTCGCATAAAGGAGAAGCAGGAGCGTGATGCTGCAAGCAACAAGGCGGAACTGGAGAAACTTAATGCACAGAATACCAAATATGAGGAACACACACGCAAGTTGTCCAATCAAATTGTGCGATAAGATAACGATAAGATTCTGGAGCAGCAAAAGCAGCACGCAATTCTTAGTACCAAATTGCGACACCTTCAAGAGGCCGAACAGGCGGCAGCGGCAGCAGCTGCAGCCGCTGTCGTTGAAGAGAGACATCCGTTTAAGCGACCTAATGCTCCTGCTGCCAATCTGGGTAGCAATCTGGCTATGGAGGATGAGGAGGGCGAGGTGTTTAACAATACATATCTGACAGATCTCAAATTAGGACGTGTCCACGATATGACCTCTAAAGAACTGCATTATCGCAACCCGCTGCAGCCGCCTCACTTGAAGAGCACCTATGTGGCGCAATACGATCTGGGTTCTCAGGACGATGATCTCAAAGACGGTCCACATAGCCTGGATGACAGTATGAGCGCGTTGTTAAGTACGACGGGAGCTGCTGCGCGTAAGAAGTCAATCGGTACACATGACAAGTGTCCAGGTCCACCGACGCCAAGTAAAAACGGTGGTCGTCTCTTCTTTGGCAGCTTAGAGCCACCGCGTGAGATATTGCCCGAGCACTACGAGGGCAATAGTGCCAAGACGCCGGCGCGTTTCAAACTGTTTGCCTCACGCTTTAGTATGGGCAGCAGTGGATTAGGCATAGCTGCTGGGTTGCCTCGCGATGAGAACTCGCCGCCCAAGCGACGCCTCAGCAATATGTTTAAACACAAGTAGGCGTGATCCGTCGTCCCTCTGTCCAATCCGTGCTGTAAATCAATAAGTATAGCAAGTAATACATTCGATATCAAACGATCGCTTCGTTAAACACATGAAATTATTAACTTTTATTTTTCCTAATTTTAGACCACTTGTTAATACATTCATTGTATTCAACGTTCAAATAACCTTTGCTAATTTACATGGTCGGAATTCAATAGGTTCTTGAGGGAGAATAAATGAGTTGGTAGCGGGATTTGCTCTGAATACATTTTGTAAATGGTCAGCGAAAGCACTGGATCTTTCCCCGTCACTGCGAAACCAGGTGCCAGAGGGACGTCGTATTGGCATAATTGCCTCTATTGGAGTCTTATGGTTTCTGTGAGCTCTTTACAAAGGGTGCTTAGTGCTGGTGGGAGAGAGTTGCTCGATATATGAACGTTGGCTGTTTTCTTCCTCTTGTTTAAGAGCATTGGTTAGCCTACGTGTGGCTATTTTAAGCATGTGCCTTGTAGTTCGTGATCTATTGGACTACGAAGGGAGACGTAGGCGTCGTTTGTCTAATAAAAGCCGCTCGATTTCTCGGTTAGTTCTGATGTAATTTGGTTTTGCATACGTCACTGGCGGGGTTGAAGCCTTTGCAGCCGAAACTAAAATATTTTCAAGAGTGTCCGTTGACTTGTCTGTACCCTCCTTAGTAGATAATGCCGACGTTAGTTCTATGTGTTAATACTTTAAAAATATAATACTTTCTTTACTTGTATAATTTCTTATTTATAAATATATACATATTATATTATATTTTTATACCCGCTACTCATAGAGTAGAAGAGTATTATAACTTTGTTCGAACCGAAAATGTATGTAACAGGCAGAAGAAGACATCTCCGACCCCATAAAGTATATATATTCTAAATCAGTATCAACAGCCGAGTCGATATAGCCATGTCCGTCTGTCCGTCTGTCTGTCTGTCCGTCCGTGTGAACACCTGGATCTCAGCTATTATAAGAGCTAGAGTTCCCAAATTTGGTGACAACATGTGTTATTACTGCAGGCTGATCAAGTTTATTTTGGATTTTAGCCACACCCCCACCCGCCTTCATAAATTGAAAAAACATTGATTACAGCCGCAATATTAGCTTTACAGCAACAGTTTTATAAATATGTTATAAATACCATCTTGCGGACGTTTCATGAAAATTTCAGTAAGATTGGACTATAAATGTGGAAGATATTAAGGAAATAGTAGAGCCATGTGAACACGTGTTTTTGTCTGTTTTGATATGTTAGATATGCAAGATCCAGGTTCAACTCAAATTGATGTACCAAAATTATTTGCACTGATCATCATTACAGTTTTTTGGTAATTGCGAAACAGACTTGGTGGCTAAGTGGATGTGGTCGCCGACTGTTGTGCAGAAGGGTACGGGTTCTAATCCAGCAGAGCCCGGTTCTCGTTCGGTTTTTTACGGATGGTTTTTTTTTTAAGCATTTAAAATATTTTAAGTTTAGTATGTATTTGATTAAACAAAATTTTAAAGGGAGTGAGTTGGCACACACACACGACAAAATAATAATTTGTTTTGTCCTGTACGACAAGCTGAACGGTCTTATAATGCAATTTTACTGATCAAATACACAATGCGCTAATGGTAGAGCTGTTTTAGTTGTAGACTGCATAGGCCGAGTTTTTTGGAGGTCCAGGTTCAAGACCTCCTCACGTCGGTGAAAAATTTGTAGTTTTTTTTTTCTGTTCTTTTTTTGCGTATGCGTTATCTTTATTTAAAATCAATGTTAACAAAGTTTTTACTATATTTAAGGAAATTTTAGTCATATTTCGCAGCATACAGCAATGTGTGTATAACATAAACGACAAATCTGGTTGGATTATTAAATTTCTCAATAAATATGTGAAGCATTATATAGGCATCTCTTTTACACATTCATAATTAAAAGCCATCTGATGAGTTTTAATTGGAAAGCACTGAAAGCAATGCGGCAACATCTAATAGGAACCACGTGCAACTTTCATAGTCAGAACAAATTTGAGACTGTGTGACGTGTTTTTTTCGCATGGTGGTAGCGGGTATACCATAGTCGGGCGCGCTCGACTGTAGCTTTTCCGACTTGTTTTATTTATTTATTTTTTATTTATTTAACGTCAACTAAGGCAGTCGACTTGAATTTAAAATTAATTTTTATGTTTAAATTAAAATTAGTTATAATTAAAATAAAAAAAAAACGAAAATAATTAAAGTTACAATTTTGATTTTAGAATTGAATTTTTTTTTAAAAAAGTATAAATTAATTAAAAATATATTTATATTTTAAAATTTAGAATTTAGGCTGGGTATTGAAATACTAGAAATATTATGTATGTTAATTTGGCAACAACCATATTTTTGAAATTTGGTCACACTGGTCTGAATCAGTTCTTTTTGTTCTTCTGAAAACTTCCTTCTTCTGTTGTTAACTTCCAAACGACTCACAACGCTGTCACGCTTATGTCAAATAAAACAATTATTAAACTTTAACTAAATCGCCTCGCGTTTTACTCCATCATTTCCTATAGGTTATGGGCCCAGGAGTAGTGAAGGATTTAATAATTGTGTGTGATCAAGAGGAAAATAATTATTGTGTTAATTAGCTTGAACATTTTTTATAAACATGAGTGGACAAGGGCTGTGTGCAATCGACAAATTGGACGGCGAAAATAACGCTGTATGGTCGGTGCAAATGAAGAGTGTATTGGTGCACTCAAGTATGTGGTCGTTAGTGTGTGGAAGACGCGTGAAGCAAGAAAGCGATACAGTGGAGCAAAGTGCTCAATTTGACGAACTAGACGAAAAAGCACTAGCAACAATATTGCTGTGCGTGAAGGCTTCAGAAATTAATTTGATTAAAAACTGCGCTAGTTCTAAAGAAGCTTGGGACAAGCTTGCAGCTGTGTACAAGCTCGTGGACCTGCCAGGAAAATTACCTTGTTCAGGAAATTACTCCGGCTGAGTTTGTCGGAAAGTACGTGCGTGCAAAATTACATAAATGATTTTGTGGATATCGTCGAAAAACTGAAAGAAATTGATATGGACATTTCTGAAGATATTCTTACTATTTTGATGCTGTCGGGACTCGGTAAGAAATTCGAAATTTTCGTGGTAGCGATCGAAATGCGCGAACAGTTACCGACTCTCTCTGATTTAAAAGTGAAAATTATAGAAGAGGGAGAGAGACAAAGAGTGAGTTCGGACGAAACGGAACTTTGTGTGCAGCAAGCATTTGTGTCGTGTCCCAGTGGAAAGGGAGACAAGAAAAATAGATCGGCGCAAAAGAACAGTGATGCAGTGCAAAGTGAAAGACAAAAATGATGAAATAGAAACATCTGCAAAAGAGAAGTCGTATACTATGCTTGCAAGTGTAAATAAAAATGACGTTTTAACGAAATCGATGTGGTGCTTGGACAGTGGAGCAACTGCTCACATGTGTTGTGAAAGGTCGTGGTTCGCGGACATTAAAGAGCATAAAGAGAAAATATTACTTGCAGGAGAAAACTATATATTTTCGGATGGCGTCGGTACGGTGGTTGTTAAAACAAAGAATGGTTCCGTTAATTTGAAAAATGTGCTTTACGTAAAAAACTTGCAAAGTAATTTCATATCGGTAGCGAAAGCCGTTGAAAAAGGGTATAAAGTGATTTTTCACAAGCAAAGTGCGTATATAAAGAACGGTCAAAATGAAGAAGTGTTACAGGCAAGAAAAGCTGGAAATCTTTTTGTAGTTGATACTTCGAACAATCGGTGCATGTACTTGTGTGCAAATGATGAATTGTGGAAGTGGCATTATCGTTATGGTCATTTGAACATGGCGAGCCTAAAAAAGATGGCAAGTAACAATATGGTCAATGGCGTAAAGTCAATCAAAAATGTTGTAGACATAGAACAAATTGCATGTGTAACCTGTGCCAAAGGTAAAATCTGTGTGAAACCATTCCCAAAAATGGCAGAAAATCGTGCGGACAAAGTGCTAGGGCTAGTGCATTCGGACATTTGCGGGTCAATGAACAAAGTATCTGCCGGTGGAGCAAGATATTTCGTAACATTTATTGATGACTATACGCGTTACATGTTCGTATATTTTTTGAAGACCCGTGATGAATTGCTTCCCACGTTTAAAGATTTTGTCGCGTTTGCAGAAAAACAGACCGGTGAAAAACTTAAAGCAATTCGCAGCGATAACAGTCGCGAATATATAAGCCACGAGTTTCAGAAGTTCCTATCTGAAAACGGTATTAAGCGGCAATTGACAGTACCGTACACTCCGCAGCAAAACGGGGTTGCTGAGCGCGCTAACCGGACACTTGTGGAAATGGCAAGGAGCATGCTCATACATTCAGGAGTGAATGAGTTTCTGTGGGGAGAGGCAGTTAGGACTGCAGCATATCTACGCAACAGATCGGAGACAAGGTCGTTGAAGAGTCAAACACCATTCGAACTGTGGACAGGTAAAAAACCTTCGATATCGCATTTAAAAATCTTTGGATGCAAAGCGATTGCATTAAATAAGAAACATGCAGGAAAGTTCAAGCCAAAGGGCATTGAATGCATGATGATAGGGTATTCAACAACAGCGAAGGCCTACAGATTAATGCGCATTGGATCGAACCAGGTAATCGAAAGTAGAGACGTCGTTTTTCTAGAGGAAACTATAGGGTATCCGAAGAATGGAAACAGCGAGAACGAGACGGCACTTATTGACGAAATTGGAGTTGATTGTTCGCAGATTTTGGCAGTGGACAACAACAAACAAGGTGCTGAGGTTCTCGAGGAAGAGCAAATTGACAGCGAGATTAATGAAGCTGATAGTTCTGATGTTTACGAGAGTGCGAAGAGCGATGATACCGAAGAACGGGAAATTCGTGGTCCTGGTCGTCCTAAGAAGATAAAAACTGGAAGGCCCGGGCGTCCACGAAAACAATACAACTTGTTGAACATGATGAAGGTTCAAGATGTCAAGGTACCTGTTACGTATGCTGAAGCGACACAGTCTGAAATGAGTCAAGAGTGGGTAGCATCAATTCAGAAGGAGATTGACGCCCTCGAAGCTCATCAGACATGGGAGCTACAGGACTTACCAGAAGGTAAGAAAGCCATCGGTAGTAAGTGGGTTTTTGGCATCAAAGGAGATAAGGATGGCAATGTGATGCGATTTAAATCGAGGTTGGTGGCTAAAGGATGTGCACAACAATATGGTATCGATTTTTTTGAAAAGTTTTCACCAGTTGTCAGATATTCGTCGGTGAGACTTATTATATCTCTGGCTGTTGAGCATAAATTGTTTCTACATCAGATGGATGTATCGACAGCTTACTTAAATAGCGAATTGAGCGAAGAAGTCTATATGAAACAACCCGATGGATTTGATAATAAACATCACGAGAAGGTTTTGAGACTAAAGAAGTCGCTTTACGGACTAAAACAGAGCGGTAGAGAGTGGAACGCCAAGCTCAATAAAGTCTTGCAAAAACTGCATTTTGTTCCCTGTGCCAGTGTGTGTACACACGCAATGAGAAGGACAATATTAATATAATTGCAGTATATGTCGACGATCTTCTTATTGCAAGCTCGTGTAAAAATGATTTGATCGGTATAAAAGAGTCAATTGCCAAAGAGTTTAAAGTAGTAGATAGCGGACAGCTTAATCATTTCTTGGGCATCGAAGTTGAGCGAGAAGGTGAAACTGGAGCCATATCCATAGGTCACAAGACATATATCGAGAGTATGCTACACACCTGGGGCATGTTAGATTGCAAATCGGTAGCAACGCCTTTGGAGGCAAATTTCCAAGTTAAGTGTACTGATCCTAACTGCAAGCCTGTTAACGAAAAGGACTACCAATCACTTATAGGATCACTAATGTATTTGGCAATTACAACCAGGCCAGATATAATGCATTCAGTTGCAAAATTGGCTCAAAGAAATGTGAACCCACATAAGGAGCATGAAGTCGCTGCCAAGCGTATACTAAGGTATTTGAAGGGTACCTCAAACTTAAAGCTTCATTATCACGTAACAGGTAAACCGATTCATGGCTACGTCGACGCAGATTGGGCAAATGACACATCGGATCGTAAATCCTACAGTGGATATGTCTTCATAAACGCAGCTGGTCCAATATCCTGGGAGTCCAAGAAGCAAAGTCTGGTGGCATTATCCAGCACGGAGGCCGAATATGTTGCATTGTCCATTGCAGCAAGAGAAGCAGTATTTATAAAAAAGTTTCTGAAGGAAATGGGTTTTTTGATAGATCACTCAATTTTAATTTTTTGCGATAATCAGAGTACTTTATGTTTAGCTAAGAATCCAGTATTACATAATAGAAGTAAGCATATCGACATAAAGTACCACTAGTTAGGGAACTTTATTCCAAAAAGGAAATTGATGTAAAATATATATGTACAAATGACATGTTATCAGATATATTAACAAAAAACCTACAGAAAAACAAGCATTTAAAATGTATAACTGAAATGAATTGTTTCTGAATATGTTGTTGAGAAGGAGTATTGAAATACTAGAAATATTATGTATGTTAATTTGGCAACAACCATATTTTTGAAATTTGGTCACACTGGTCTGAATCAGTTCTTTTTGTTCTTCTGAAAACTTCCTTCTTCTGTTGTTAACTTCCAAACGACTCACAACGCTGTCACGCTTATGTCAAATAAAACAATTATTAAACTTTAACTAAATCGCCTCGCGTTTTACTCCATCATTTCCAATACTGGGAAATATAAAAAACGAATTCCCGATCCAGTATTTGCTGCAAAGGATTGGGGAAAACCCAGTAAAACCCAATCAGATCGGTAGATTAGTATTAGGTGTTAGGAGAAAAGGTTAGGTAATTTAATATAGATAATTTAATAGATGAGATGGAGGATTCCGTGTTGATTACTCTAAAAAGCTTATTGTAATCGGCAAGAGAACTCTAAAAGAATCATGCAAGCTATAGTACAAAAGCTCAATGAAAGTGGTAAAAATTTTCGTGTAACCCTAGAAGGAACACAAAAGTTTAGTTGATTAAGCAGAAAAGGAGAGTCGATGTCGTATTTTATTAGTTTTATTATGACCATAACACCCAGCATAATACGACGGCAAGTTAAGGAGGAAAGGTTAATTAGCAGTCGACAACGATATAAAAGCAAAAGCAAAAATTGTTTTTGGACAGACTCAATTCTGTCTTGATGGACCTGTAATACTAGGATCCATATTCCAAAATAGGGCGAACAAGAGAAGTATATAACAATTTTGTCGTATAAGGGTCTTCGAATTCTTTAGCCCATCCAAGCCAAGAGCCCGATACGCCTTATTGACAATGTGTGTTATATGACAGTCAAATTTCAACTTATGATCAAAAAGAATTCCAAGATCCATTACCTCAAAAATTCTGTGAAGTGGAAATTGATCAAGGGTATAGTTGACAACGTGAGACATGACCTTGCACTTCGAACAGCTTAAAAAATGAGTCAATATCGACTTGAAGTGAATTAGCGGTCAGTTCATTGTATGGTAAGCAAAGCTTCACATCATCAGCATACATTAGAATATTAGTCGTTTATAAATAGGCTAATGAATAAAGGCCCAAGATGACTGCCCTGAGGAACACCAGAAGATACAGAGATAGGCTTAGATAGCAAACATTTGAATAATACCCTTTGGGACCTACAAGTTAAGTAATTGGAGATCCAAAGGGGCAATGGGTAGGAAAAACCAATTAGATTAAGCTTATGAAGAAGAAGTAAGTCATTTACTGAATCAAAAGCTTTACTAAAGTCTGTGTAGACCGCATCAGCTTGCATTTTCTTCTGAAAACCTTTATTAATTATTGAGGTGAATTCCAGAAGGTTCGTGGTATAGATCGAGATTTTACAAAGCCATCTTGATGTGGCGAAATAAGTGACTTGCACTTATGTATTAACTCCACAATTTTTTCCAACAACTTTGAAATAGCGGATAATTTGGAAATGCACCTATAACTCATTACTTCAGACTTAGACCCGTTTTTATGAAGAGGGATAGAAAATGATTCTATCCAGATTGGAGGAAACGTACAAGATGCTAAAGACAAGTTAAATAACTTGAAAATGGGTCTAAATAAGCTATTGGCACAAAATCTAAGTACGCATCCTGGTACTCCGTCAGGGCCGGGAGAGAAGATTGGATTAATAAAGCATAGATTAGTCCGTAATGATTCCTCATCGATCATATCACAAGAAACGGAATTTGATCTGTCAGTTAAATACGGATACGGAAGATTATTGTCGAAGTTAGTAGAGGAATAGGTAGATTGGAAAAAGTCTGCAAACAGATCAGCAGCGTCTTGATCACTGCTTGCTTTCTTGTTTTCATATACAAAATAAGGCGGGAAACTATTAGATTTTCGTTTAATGTTAACAAAGTTATAGAATTGTTTAGGATTAAGTGCAAATTCAAGTCGACAACAATATAAATTTTATTTATAAGATAAACTGTTGCAAGTGCTAAAATTTGTCTTTGCAACTATGTATCGGGTATAATCAGAGGGATTACCCGATATTCCTAATCTATGCTATCCTGAACACTGACAGAAATCCCATTGTGATGGCTATGCATTAACTCAAACGTCCTCGCACAAATAATATTATTATTTATATTTCAAAACGCCCAATCAATATGTGTATCCATATTGGTAGTGGACGTTTTCAAATCTAACAAGCTCCTAAGTCCACCTGTTAAAGGTTTTTAAACATAAATTAAAATCTCCAAACACAATACAATTACTACTTGAAGGAATAAATTCCTGAAATAGTTCCTCAAGTTCTGTTTTAAATAGGGTTGGAGAATAATCAGGAGAAAACTTATGGCATCGAACCTAAAGATCCCAAACTCAAAAATTACTGAGCCAATAGTTTTTCTACCGCTTTTTCTACCTACAAGCTCATTCCTAATGTAAACTAAGATGCCTGTTAAAGGTCTTATAGATGCAAGTTGCACAACTATAGTGAACCCGGGTATTTCGACATTTTTATTCGATATGGATGTCTCCACGAAGCATAATACCGATGATTGAAGCATCAGCCTGTCCGATCGAACATCTTCGATATGGGAATGCAGGCTCTGAGTATTATGGAAGAAAATGTGGAGAGCGGAACTGTCAACTTAATGGTTGTAAAGTGTACGCAATAGTTTCTCAGTCCGCAATTTCTCCAATTGGGTTTTCACGTTGCCTGTGCAACGTCTAGAAAAATGGCTCGATTCTCGATGTTCAAAAGCAGTACGAATTTCTGACGTGATTTTATTTACCTGTTCGATGGTTCCATGTTTTTTTCAGAAGCCAAATTGATGTGTTGGAAGTGTGTTATTTTTTTTGTTTTTAAACAACTTTGGGAGACAAGTTAGTAAGCTTATCGGTCTATATGATGATGGCTGCGTTTAATCTTTTCCTGGCTTTGGAGTCATTACTATGGTCGACTTTTTCGGTCGGTCGGTTAGGTGGGAGGTGGACTTCGTCTGAGTTCCGCGCGCAACAAGCATCGGCTTGGTGTCGTTAGACCACTTGTTAATACATTCATTGTATTCAACGTCCAAATAACCTTTGCTAATTCACATGGTCGGAATTCAATAGGTTCTTGAGGGAGAATAAATGAGTTGGTAGCGGGATTTGGTCTGAATACATTTTGTAAATGGTCAGCGAAAGCACTGGATCTTTCCCCGTCACTGCGAATCCAGGTGCCAGAGGGACGTCGTATTGGCATAATTGCCTCTATTGGAGTCTTATGGTTTCTGTGAGCTCTTTACAAAGGGTGCTTAGTGCTGGTGGGAGAGAGTTGCTCGATATATGAACGTTGGCTGTTTTCTTCCTCTTGTTTAAGAGCATTGGTTAGCCTACGTGTGGCTATTTTAAGCATGTGCCTTGTAGTTCGTGATCTATTGGACTACGAAGGGAGACGTAGGCGTCGTTTGTCTAATAAAAGCCGCTCGATTTCTCGGTTAGTTCTGATGTAGTTTGGTTTTACATACGTCACTGGCGGGGTTGAAGCCTTTGCAGCCGAAACTAAAATATTTTCAAGAGTGTCCGTTGACTTGTCTGTACCCTCCTTAGTAGATAATGCCGACGTTAGTTCTATGTGTTAATACTTTAAAAATATAATACTTTCTTTACTTGTATAATTTCTTATTTATAAATATATACATATTATATTATATTTTTATACCCGCTACTCATAGAGTAGAAGAGTATTATAACTTTGTTCGAACCGAAAATGTATGTAACAGGAGGAAGAAGACATCTCCGACCCCATAAAGTATATATATTCTAAATCAGTATCAACAGCCGAGTCGATATAGCCATGTCCGTCTGTCCGTCTGTCTGTCTGTCCGTCCGTGTGAACACCTGGATCTCAGCTATTATAAGAGCTAGAGTTCCCAAATTTGGTGACAACATGTGTTATTACTGCAGGCTGATCAAGTTTATTTTGGATTTTAGCCACACCCCCACCCGCCTTCATAAATTGAAAAAACATTGATTACAGCCGCAATATTAGCTTTACAGCAACAGTTTTATAAATATGTTATAAATACCATCTTGCGGACGTTTCATGAAAATTTCAGTAAGATTGGACTATAAATGTGGAAGATATTAAGGAAATAGTAGTGCCATGTGACCACGTGTTTTTGTCTGTTTTGATATGTTAGATATGCAAGATCCAGGTTCAACTCAAATTGATGTACCAAAATTATTTGCACTGATCATCATTACAGTTTTTTGGTAATTGCGAAACAGACTTGGTGGTTAAGTGGATGTGGTCGCCGACTGTCGTGCAGAAGGGTACGGGTTCTAATCCAGCAGAGCCCGGTCCTAGTTCGGTTTTTTTATGGATGGTTTTTTTTTTCAAGCATTTAAAATATTTTTAGTTTAGTATGTATTTGATTAAACAAAATTTTAAAGGGAGTGAGTTGGCACACACACACGACAAAATAATAATTTGTTTTATCCTGTACGACAAGCTGAACGGTCTTATAATGCAACTTTACCGATCAAATTTACAATGCGCTAATGGTAGAGCTGTTTAAGTTGTAGACTGCATAGGCCGAGTTTTTTGGAGGTCCAGGGACAAGACCTCCTCACGTCGGTGAAAAATTTGTTGTTTTTTTTTTCTGTTCTTTTTTTTTGCGTATGCGTTATCTTTATTTAAAATCAATGTTAACGAAGTTTTTACTATATTTAAGGAAATACAGCAATGTGTGTATAACATAAACGACAAATCTGGTTGGATTATTAAATTTCTCAATAAATATGTGAAGCATTATATAGGCATCTCTTTTACACATTCATAATTAAAAGCCATCTGATGAGTTTTAATTGGAAAGCACTGAAAGCAATGCGGCAACATCTAATAGGAACCACGTGCAACTTTCATAGTCAGAACAAATTTGAGACTGTGTGACGTGTTTTTTTCGCATGGTGGTAGCGGGTATACCACAGTCGGGCGCGCTAAACTGTAGCTTTTCCGACTTGTTTTATTTATATATTTTTTATTTATTTAACGTCAACTAAGGCAGTCAACTTGAAATTAAAATTAATTTTTATGTTTAAATGAAAATAAGTTATAATTAAAATTAAAAAAACAAGTGGGCTACAGTCGGGCGCCCGACAGTAAGATACCCTTCTCCCAATTTTAAAAATCCGTTACAAGCGTGTAACTATACTCATAATTTCAAGCAAAAAGTTTGCACAAATTCTTCTATTACATATAGCCCTCTCGCTCGCACTCACACAGCGACGAAAGTAAAGAGTAAAGCGACACGACGCAACGTCGACGTCGGCGTCAACTGCTCAAAACAGCGCGTCGGCTGCTGCCCGTACCGAACATTTGTACTGAAAACGTTGACTTGAATAACTTCTGTGTTATTGGTCCGATCGGATTGTAATTTGGAGAATATGTTCATATTGCATTCAGCTTTATACATACCAAAGCAGAACTTAAGTTAAATAAGTTTAATACTTTGCTTAATAATCGTAAATTACCGATTTTCGGGGGCGGTGGGCGTGGCATCAAACATTTGACATAAACTTCACCTGCCCCAGATATATAGGAACCTTCATACCAAATTTGGTGTCTCTAGCTTTTTTAATAGCTGAGATCTGTTGTCTCAAACAAACAGACGGACAGACGGACAGACAGACGGACATGTCTCAATCGACTCGGCTAGTGATCCTGAACAAGAATATATATACTTTATGGGGTCTGCCACGCCTCCTTATGCCTGTTACATACATTTTGCACAAAGTTAGTATACCCTTTTTTGACCATTTTCAATGGTCGAAGGGTATAAAAAACGAAAATAATTAAAGTTACAATTTTGATTTTAGAATTGAATTTTTTTTTAAAAGTATAAATTAATTAAAAATATATTTATATTTTAAAATTTAGAATTTTGGCTGGGAAATATAAAACTAGTCGGAAAGGCTACAGTCACGCGGTGACTGTAAGAGGCCATGGATTTTCAGTTTGCGTTTATATACCATAAAATACATATATATATAAATTTATGTTTATAAATTTAAATATAATGAAACAAAAACAACTGCGCAAGGCTACAAGACGGGCGCGCTCGACAGACAGATACCCTTTAACATCCGTACCAAACATGTAAACACACTTCTGACGGAGAATTCTTCCAAACTTATTTTAATACATATGGCCTACTCGCTCACACACACACACATACACGCGCGTAAACAGTAAAGCAACACGACGCAACGTCGACGTCGACGTCTACTGCTCAAAGCAGCGCGCAGGCTGCCGCTCGTACCTAACATTTGTACTGAAAACGTTGACTTGAATAACTTCTGTGTTATTGGTCCGATCGGATTGTTATTTAGAGAATATGTTCATATTGTATTCAGCTTTACGTATACCGAATCAGAGCGTTATGAGTTTAGAACTTTGCTTAATAATCACAAATTACTGATTTACGGGGGCGGTGGGCGTGGTACCCGAAATTTAAAAACGACGTTTACTGCCTAGGATATACAGCAATCTTCATGCAAAATTTGGAGTCTCTAGTTTTCTTAATAGCTGAGAATCAGACGCTCATACAGACGGACAGACGGACAGACGGACAGACAGACAGACGGACAGACGGACAGACAGACATGGCTAGATCGACTCGGCTGGTGATCCTGAGTAAGAATATATATACTTTATGGGGTCGCAGATATCTCCTTCTGCATGTTACGCACATTCCAACAAACCTAATAGACCATGTATTTTTTTAAAATCCATGGCCTAAAAACGAATTCCCGATCCAGTATTTACTGCAAAGGATTGGGGAAAACCCAGTAAAACCCAATCAGATCGGTAGATTAGTATTAGGTGTTAATGTATAGTTAATTGTTGTTAGGAGAAAAGGTTAGGTAATTTAATATAGATAATTTAATAGATGAGATGGAGGATTCCGTGTTGATTATTCTAAAAAGCTTATTGTAATCGGCATAGAGAACTCTAAAAGAATCATGCAAGCTATAGTACAAAAGCTCAATGAAAGTGGTAAAAATGTTCGTGTAACCCTAGAAGGAACACAACAGTTTAGTTAATTAAGCAGGAAAGGAGAGTCGATGTCGTATTTTATTAGTTTTATTATGATCATAACACCCAGCATAATACGACGGTTAGTTAAGGAGGGTAGGTTAATTAGCAGTCGACAACGATTTAAAAGCAAAAGCAAAAATTGTTTTTGGACAGACTCAATTCTGTCTTGATGGACCTGTAATACTAGAATCCATATTCCAAGATCGGGCGAACAAGAGAAGTATATAACAATTTTGTCGTATAAGAAAAGAATTCAAAAGAATTCCAAGATCCATTACCTCAAAAATTCTGTGAAGTGGAAATTGATCAAGGGTATAGTTGACAACGTGAGACATGACCTTGCACTTCGAACAGCTTAAAAAATGAGTCAATATCGACTTGAAGTGAATTAGCGGTCAGTTCATTGTATGGTTAGCAAAGCTTCACATCATCAACATACATTAGAATATTAGAATAGTGTAGAACAGAGTGAAGATCGATTATAAATAGGTTAAAGAATAAAGGCCCAAGATGACTGCCCTGAGGAACACCAGAAGATACAGAGATAGGCTTAGATAGCAAACATTTGAATAATACCCTTTGGGACCTACAAGTTAAGTAATTGGAGATCCAAAGGAGCAATAGGTAGGAAAAACCAATTAGATTAAGCGTATGAAGAAGAAGTAAGTGATTTACTGAATCAAAAGCTTTACTGAAGTCTGTGTAGACCACATCAGCTTGCATTTTCTTCTGAAAACCTTTATTAATTATTAAGGTGAATTCCAGAAGATTCGTGGTATAGATCGAGATTTTACAAAGCCATCTTGATGTGGCGAAATAAGTGACTTGCACTTATGTATTAACTCCACAATTTTTTCCAACAACTTTGGAATAGAGGATAATTTGGAAATGCATTCATTACTTCAGACTTAGACCCGTTTTTATGAAGAGGGATAGAAATGATTCTTTCCAGATTGGAGGAAACGTACAAGATGCTAAAGACAAGTTAAATAACTTGAAAATGGGTCTAAATAAGCTATTGGCACAAAATCTAATGATTCCTCATCGATCATATCAAAAGAAACGGAATTTGATCTCTGAGTTAAATACGGATACGGAAGATTATTGTCGAAGTTAGTAGAGGAATAGGTAGATTGAAAAAAGTCTGCAAACAGATCAGCAACGTCTTGATCACTGCTTGCTTTCTTGTTTTCATATACATAATAAGGTGGGAAACTATTAGATTTTCGTTTAATGTTAACAAAGTTATAGAAATGTTTAGGGTTACGTGCAAATTCAAGTCGACAACGATATAAATTTTATTTATAAGATAAACTGTTGCAAGTGCTAAAATTTGTCTTTGCAACTATGTATCGGGTATAATCAGAGGGATTACCCGAAGAAGTAAATTTTTTATAAAGCCGGGATTTCACATTTTTTAACCTTAGGACTTCACGTGTATACCACGTTAGACTTTGCCGGATATGCACACGGAACACAAACATCAAAAAATGCATTTAAGGATTTATAAAAACATGACTAAAATAAAGACCAATAATGAGTAGAAATAACTATCTTATTTCTTAACAAAATTAGTTTTGCGAATGCAACGCGATTCTAAAAATCGTGTTAGATAAAGAATCAGAGACAAAAATCAAGTCAAGAGTATTGTCATTGATGTTACGAAAAGGGTTAATTTGAGACAATCAAAATGCATTAAGGCTATTAATAAATGAATTATACACTGATGGAATTAAACAATTGGCTTGAGAGTACCATGAGATTTGGGGCAAGTTAAAGTCGCCAAAAACCAAGAGGTAACCTCTGTCCAAAAATTTAGATTCAATAGATTGAATGCATGAAAGATTTCCTGCATACAAAGAAAGTTCGGGAGAAGGAGGAATATAGGAGCAAGTTATATAAATTGAAATTTGATTCACGCTTATTTTTACACACACAAATTCAACATGAGGTGGACAATGCGTCAAAACAATTTCTGATGACATGTCTGATTCAACAGTAATAAGAACACCACCACCGGATCGTGATAGACGGTCACATCTGAAGGTAGAGTATTTATTGGGAAAAAGTTCTAAGTTACTTATGTTAGGATTTAACTAGGTTTCAGTAAGTATTAGTATTTTGAAATCAAAAGATGAGCTATCAACAAAAAGATTAGAAATTGTTAACGTTGGCAGGGATACGGCAGTTCGACTTCATTGTTTACAATTAGGTCGGGCGGCCAAAAAGTACCACAGCAAACAGCTGGGAAATGCTCAGCTGGGAGACTTATCTTGAATGAAGATATGTCCCGCGAAAATTTAAATTTAAACTTCTCAACTAACATATTTGGTATATGTCATTTTGAAAGGATATTCGATTGTACATCCTTACTATTAGTGTCAGGGGCCAAGCGGGAGACAAACACTACTTTCTTCGGCTTCACAACAACAAGAGGTTTTACACTCTGTATAGTGTTTGCCGGTAAATTGGTCGTGGCTATCTTGTTTTTGCGCTGATTAGAGCTAGGCAAGATAGGCAACGGAAGAGGGTCAACTTCTAAAGTTTGTCTTGTCTTTTCTTTTGTTCGAAGTTGGCAAGACAGAAATATCTCTTACAATGGTTTTACCAGAGCAGGACGGGAGTGGAGAGTTAAAACTCATCAAAAGCCATTTAAAGCCCATGTTTTTATTTATTGCATCTCTGATCTTTAAAGAGAGGCCAGCGCATTTTACGTTCATGAAATTATCGCACAGCCAGCAGCCAATGTAATCGGCATTGGGATCAGCAGCGCATTTGCAATTCAATGCACAGCAAGGCAGTATTTTGGAAATGATTAAAAATAACAAGTGGGTAAGGCTACAGTCGGGCGCCCGACAGTAAGATACCCTTCTCCCAATTTTCTAAATCCGTTACAAACGTGAATTCTGCATAAATACTTCTACTACATATATCTTACTCGCTCGCACTCACACAGCGACGCGCGTAATGAGTAAAGCGACACGACGCAACGTCGAAGTCGGCGTCAACTGCTTCGGCTGCTGCCCGTACCGAACAGTTGTACTGAAAACGTTGACTTTAATAACTTCTGTGTTATTGGTCCGATCGGATTGTAATTTGTAGAATATGTTCATATTGCATTTAGCTTTATACTTCCAAAGCAGAACGTTATGGGTTTAATACTTTGCTTAATAATCGGTGGGCGTGGCATCAAACATTTGACATAACCTTCACCTGCCCCGGATATATAGGTACCTTCATACCAAATTTGGTGTCTCTAGCTTTTTTAATAGCTGAAATCTGTCGTCTCAAACAAACAGACGGACAGACGGACAGACAGACGAACATGTCTCAATCGACTCGGCTAGAGATCCTGAGCAAGAATATATATACTTTATGGGGTCTGCCACGCCTCCTTATGCCTGTTACATACATTTTGCACAAAGTTAGTATACCCTTTTTTGACCATTTTCAATGGTCGAAGGGTATAACTAGTCGGAAAGTCTACAGTCACGCGGCCGTCTGTCCGTCTGTCCGTCGGTATGAGACAACAGATCTCAGCTATTAAAAAAGGTAGAGATAGTTTCTAGAAACCATAGGCAGATCAAGTGTATCAAATGTTTGATGCCACGCCCACCGCCCCCGCAAATCGGTTATTTGCGATTATTAAGCAAAGTATTAAACCCATAACG
Organism: Zaprionus kolodkinae; assembly: GCA_018901885.1. Taxonomy (NCBI): domain Eukaryota; kingdom Metazoa; phylum Arthropoda; class Insecta; order Diptera; family Drosophilidae; genus Zaprionus; species Zaprionus kolodkinae. Next base: position 61,705 of record JAEIFM010000281.1, on the reverse strand, counting down.
TTCTGCTTTGGTATGTATAAAGCTAAATGCAATATAAACATATTCTCCAAATTACAATCCGATCGGACCAATAACACCGAAGTTATTCAAGTCAACGTTTTCAGTACAAATGTTCGGTACAGGCAGCAGCCGACACGCTGCATTGAGCAGTTGACGCCGACGTCGACGTTGCGTCGTATCGCTTTACTCAATACGTGCGTCGCTGTGTAAGTGCGAGCGAGTAAGCTATATGTAGTAGAAGTATTTGTGCAGAATTCTCTGTTTGAAACTATAAAAGTGGTTACACTTTTGTAACGGATTTAGAAATTTGGGAGAAGGGTATCTTACTGTCGGGCCCCCGACTGTAGCCTTACCCACTTGTTTTTATATACCATACAAAAATATGTATTAGAATAAAATTTTTAACATAATACAAACAAAAACATAAAGCTAAATGCAATATAAACATATTCTCCAAATTACAATCCGATCGGACCAATAACACCGAAGTTATTCAAGTCAACGTTTTCAGTACAAATGTTCGGTACAGGCAGCAGCCGACACGCTGCATTGAGCAGTTGACGCCGACGTCGACGTTGCGTCGTATCGCTTTACTCAATACGTGCGTCGCTGTGTAAGTGCGAGCGAGTAAGCTATATGTAGTAGAAGTATTTGTGCAGAATTCTCTGTTTGAAACTATAAAAGTGGTTACACTTTTGTAACGGATTTAGAAATTTGGGAGAAGGGTATCTTACTGTCGGGCCCCCGACTGTAGCCTTACCCACTTGTTTTTATATACCATACAAAAATATGTATTAGAATAAAATTTTTAACATAATAAAAACAAAAAGTAAAATAACGAAAAAGGAAGATTCGATAGCATAAGTTAGAATGAAAGAGGGATATGTGCATTTTTGGCGCGTGGCAAAATTCGTTACATACACACACACCAGCGTCAGCTGCTTCTTCTTTAATTTAGACGGCCGTTAAAATTACACAGACCTGCCTCATGTTTTGTGTATTGCCTCACACGCATATACATATGTATGCATGTGTGAGCTTCGCGTGCATGTATTGTATGCATGCGTACACGTACAGCATGCAAAACATCTTAAAAGGCAAAATGTAACACCTAATGTATAAATTATTAGATAAATATAAATAAATGGAAAATAATTAAAAAATGCATATGCTTTATAAATATAAATGTAAACAAATATGAAATACAACACATAAAAAATTAAAATAGCTAAATTCAATTTCCACTGTGGGGAATCGAACCCTGGCCGTTTGCATATGAGTTCGTCATCCTAACAACGAGACCACCGTCGCTGCGCTCCGCACCCGTTAAAATTGCATTTTTAGACCATTTGCTCAAAAATGTCATATTTGTCTTCTACAACAGTAACATTAATACTGGATTGGATGGGCACAAGAAAGACGAGTGTTATTCATTTACATATAAAAAGATTATTTATTGAAATTGATAATAAATGATAAAAAAAAAACGTCTTATTAGAAGAAGTGCAAAAGTAAATAAGATCAAACCGCCCTTCCCGAGGGATTGAACTTCCATCCCCCTGCTTGATTGCCGGCTGCTCTACACATTTGACTATCGGCGCACTGAACCGCTGTGCGGCTAAGTTACTATTTCCATCTCACATACACACATAACCATTTTCGCATTAAAAAGATCGAAAAAGCACATGGCTGGCAGCAGCTTGCAGGCAAGGCATCACAAATCAACAGAAAACGTAAACTTGCGTAACTTCTATGTTTATTAGCCGATCTGGTTGCAATTAATAGAATAGGTTCACAACGTATTTATCTAGATGTATGCCAACGCAGTGAACACTTTAATACTTTGTTTTATAATCGCATTTTAAAATAAATTTCTGATTTGCGGGTGCGGTGGGCGTGGTACCCAAATCAGACGCTCATACAGACGGACAGACAGACAGACGGACAGATAGACATGGCTAGATCGACTCGGCTAATGATCCTGAGCAAGAATATATACACTTTCTGGGGTCGCAGATGTCTCCTTCTGCCTGTTACGCACATTCCGTCAAACCCAATAGACCATGTATTTTTTTAAAATCCATGGCCCAAAAATAAAAAAAAAGAATTAAATTAAAAAAATTTAAAGATTTAAAACCGAACGTTAACTTTTTGTACAAACAGATGTACCCAACAAACGTAGGGAACTCCAAAAAAATGCAACGAAAATAAAATAGGAATAAGCAGAAACGATAAATGAGAGAAACAGTTAGTATTTTAGTTTGTACCCAACGCAAGTGCACAAGCTAGAATACAAGCTCAGCTGTTATGATCTAAGCGGTTGAGAATGAGAGAGAATGCACTCAAACAAAACAACAACAGAGCGTAAGCAGAGCGAGAGCGTAAACAGCGTGAGAGCAAGAGAGCGTGGGAGTACAAGAGTGTAAGTACTTAAACAAAAACAACAATGACGCCAAAGAAGCGCAAGAAAAATTAAATCACTAAAATAAATGATTTAATCGTATGAAAAATATAAGCACTAGCACCGAGTTAATAGCACGTGTTTATAGACACAGGGTTAGAGCAATAAATTCACCAAAATTAGTATTAATGTATAAATTAAAATGTACAAAAATAAGTAAAACAAGCAGGTAAGGCTACAGTCGGGCGCCCGACAGTAAGATACCCTTCTCCCAATTTTTAAAATCCGTTACATGCGCGTAACCACACTCATAATTTCAAACAAAAATTTTGCACAAATTATTCTACTACATATAGCTTACTCGCTCGCACTCACACAGCGACGCGCGTAAAGAGTAAAGCGACACGACACAACGTCGACGTCGGCGTCAACTGCTCAAAGCAGCGGGCAAGCTGCTGCCCGTACCGAACGTTTGTACTGAAAACGTTGATTTGAATAACTTCTGTGTTATTGGTATGATCGGATTGTAATTTGGAGGATATGTTTATATTGCATTCAGCTTTATACATACCAAAAAACTTTATAAGTTTAACACTTTGCTTAATAATCGTAAATTATCGATTTGCGGGGGCGGTGGGCGTGGCATCAACCATTTGACATAAACTTCACCTGCCCCGGATATATAGGAACCTCCATACCAAATTTGGTGTCTCTAGCTTTTTTAATAGCTGAGATCTGTTGTCTCAAACAAACAGACGGACAGAGGGACGGACGGACAGACGGACAGAAAGGCGGACATGTCTCAATCGACTCGGCTAGTGATCCTGAGCAAGAATATATATACATTATGGGGTCTGCCACGCCTCCTTATGCCTGTTACATACATTTTGCACATAGTTAGTATACCCTTTTTTGACCATTTTCAATGGTCGAGGGGTATAAATACCAGGAGCTATGCAGAACACAACCGATCACCAGACAGACTGTACCCAGGGAACACCACGGGGAGGCCATTAACAAAATAATGGGGTCATAAAAACAAATAAAAGTTTTCAAGACCTACGAGTCGACTTGAGCTGATAAAAACAAACTCCTAAGTTCCCCAGAAATTAATACGATACAACCTGCTTTCTTCATTTGCAGGAAGAAACTAATATAATAATAACATTTAAAAAAAAATAAACAAGAAATGCAAAAAAAACTAGTCGGAAAGGCTACAGTCACGCGGTGACTGTAAGAGGCCATGGATTTTCAGTTTGCGTTTATATACCATAAAATACATATATTAACGAATTCAGACCGAGGGTTTAACAAAAAAAATAAAAACACAGCTGTTTTAAGTTTATTAGTTAAACACTTTTTTTTATTTCTTCCAAAGGAAGAACTAGAGCCTTTGGATTATCTAGGGTTTGATAACAGACTTTAGTGAGCTATCGCGGTTGATAGCGTACTCGGTGCTCGGGAGTAAACTGAAAGTTTACCGAACTAAACTGAACTGCTGCTTAGATGCGTGCCTGGGTTTATATAGGCAAAGTGAGTGTTAAGAGAGCAAACTCTTTAAGAGAGTTTGGCTAATTTTGATTCTAATGTTCTCTTTAAGAGAGTTTGGCTGATTTGACTTTAATGTTCTCTCATTGAGAGAGGGAGAGGTTCCCGAAAAATAGAGGTAATTGGAGAATCCTGAGACAAGTGCCTGAGCGGAAACTCGGGTGATAAAGTTTTGTTATTTCAGTTGGCTCGCTGTAAACTTTGGGCGGAGACCCGGGTGTTGAAGCTTTATTATTTCAGTTGGCTCGCTATAAACATTGGGGCTAGCCAAGTGATCGAATTGGGGGACAATTATTTGGGTGATCGGGTTCCAGCAATTGTTTGTTATTGTTTTTAGATTTATGATCTGTGGGAACCTTTAGATTTATGATCTGTGGGAACCAAAGTTAATCGAAGGGCTCTCGTTCTTTGATTACATATTGTGCTTATACGTTAATGTGTGTATGTGCGTTTTACAATAATGTGCGTGTGTGTGTGGAGTTGGGGAGTTTAAAGTGTGGGTGTAGAATGGATATGTCACTTCCCCATCCTTAAGAAAAAGGCCTGTCCTCAGGCAATAACATTAGGATACAATACAGGGGTGCTTACTGAAGGTACATTATTTTCTGTTTCAGGGCTTATGATAGTTTCATTTTCTGGATTTTGATTCTTGAATTTTACAATTAATTTTTGTGGTATAGTTTTATATTTATAAATGAAGTACAATGCTGCGATTATAATTATTATTACTAATGTTGTAACTGTTATTATTTGGAAGATATTACTAGTTTGAGTGTGTTGTTCAATTATTTCTTTTGCCTGAATGTATTCAAGTGGTTCAAGTTTTGTTACATTATTGTTTACATAGATAGTTTGAATGTAGTCTAACATTGTGTTGGTAATCAAAATTTCTTCTAACTGAATGGAACAATTAAATGCTTTTATCATGTTATTACCTTCTATTATAATTTCTCTATTGATACAATTTTGGTTTAACGTAGTTTTGGGAAGGTTCCAAGTTGTGATTATATTAGGTTCAACATATTTTATTTCAAAATCAGAACGTGTTTTACTGTATCTACATTGTGTTGAGACTTGGTTAAGTATACCTGTTATGCATTTATTTATGACCAAGCTTTGAGAACTTGCTATGAAAGTTTGGTTATTATGCGAAAAATATTTGTCATGTATTGTTTCAGTTAGTATGTTATTATTTTCGTCGGGGTATGGTATTATTTGGAAAATAGGTGTTTTAATTATTTCTCGCGGAATGTGGGATATTATCAAAATTTAGTTAGTGTCAGATTTAAGCCAAGCAGAAGTTTTGATATTAAGAATTTTTTCAGAATTTACGTGAGTAAGGGAATCATGTTTTAAAAGTTTTGGATTGAAGATACCTAAGCGTGTCAGTTGCATACCAAGTTCTATGTCTTCTATGTATTCGGTGAATTGTTGTAAGTTGAAAATTAGTAAGGCTAACATTTGATCTCCTTCAAAATTATTGTTTAAATGATTGGTTAATTCTATTCCTTCATTAATGGCTTCTATTACATGGTTGAGTTCGCTTATTTGTACATTATTTTTGGAAATGTTACCTATTTGTTGTTGTAATTCTTCTTTATCTTCTTGATCTAATGTGCCGAATAAGTATTTGTAGATAGTTCCCATAAAATTTGCAAGACCGCGTTTGTTACGCTTTGCAATTCTAATGCCATTCATTTCTCTATTGAGTTTCTCTGTTAGGTACTGAATTTGTGGTAAATTTTCAAAGACTTGTGTTTGTTTGATAAGTTCTTCATAGATAATTTCGGTTTTAGTTAAATTAATAGATAAGTAATGATATTCATAGTTTATAGGTAAATCAATTGATCCGGTTTGAAAGATTAAGTAGCCGTTTTTGGCCTGGATAGGGGTTACTTCTAGGTTTTGCGTGCTAATTGTTGATAGTAGGCATAACATGATTATCATGATCGGGAGTAAGCCTGGAATTATCATTATTATATTTACTTTTATTAATTTTCTTTTTCTTTTTAAACTTAGATTTATAATGTATTATCTTTCTACCTCTATTTGTTTCTTCAAAATGTTTATCATCGATTTGTCTTAAGTTTCCTGTCTTTCTGAATGGGTTAGTTGTTTTTGATCTAACCAGAGGAGATTGTCTGAAATTAGTGTCTATACTGTAGTCTTGTCTACTTTCGTTGAGTTTGTCAATTTTGTCTATTTTATTTTGCTGCGTGTTATAGGCAGGGGTTCCTGCATAAATAAAGATGTCTGCTGGTGTTCGACCAGTTGTGTTGTGTTTTGTTTTATGATTGTATACGTAAAGTATTTTTTCGAACTTAGTGAATTGGTTTTCTGGTTCATTCTCGCTTGTTATTATTCTTAGTTTTTCGTTGACAGTTTTATGAAATCTCTCAATATCAGAAATTCCATTTTTACTCGTTGTTATGTTTAGAGTTACTCCTTCTGAATCTAACCAGAGCTTGAGTGCGGTGCACATGAAAGCGGAGTCTTTGTCGGCTTTTATTTCTATGGGTTTACCCATGTCATTGAATATACGTAAAATACCTCTTTTAGCTTCAAGCCAATCTCTACTATTTACTTCTATCAGGGAGGCGTATTTAGAATAAATGTCAATACATGATAGGAATTTTTTATTGTTTATTAAATAAAAATCCATGACATACTTGTCTCTGGGGTTGAATGTTTCTGGGGTTGTTTCCAGGGCTAATTTTGTATTTCTATGTTCGGTTTTCGCAATGTTACAGATTTCACATTCATTTATAATGTTTTGGATAAGTTTTTGATAATCGGGGTAATAATAAAGTTCTTTGAACTGAAGAGTGAGTTTTTCTATGCCTGGGTGTAATAATTCTTTATGTGCTTTGAGGATAATTTCTTTAAATTGAGCATATGTTTGGATATCTATTAGTTTACTACTGGTTCTCATAGTTTTAGTGAAATTGTCGGGACTTATAATTTGAATATAAACATTTTGAAAGACTTTAAAGTCGGCTTCATTAGGGAAGTAAATAACACTTTTCTTAGTGCAGAGGTATTCTTTAATTAGGTCTTTGGCAAAGGTGTCGCTCATTTCTTTATAACTAATTTTTATTCTGGTTTTATGAAAGTATCTTATTATTTGGACATCGTCAAAATCGTCTTTTAAGAATTCTAATTGTCTGTTATAATAATTGAGGGGTCTTTCGGTTAAGGAAATGTGGCTTTGATTGTCTTCCTGTGCGCTATGCACAGTAGCTGCTGTGGTAATGGAAACTGGGTTATCTTCTCCTAGGAAGTTTTCTTGAATTTGAACTCTGGATAAGGCATCAGCGACATGATTTTCCTTACCAGGTAGGTATTGGATATTATAATCATATTCATTTAACTTTATTTTCCATCTTTGTAATTTCATATTGGGTTCTTTTACGTTGCTTAGCCATACAAGTAGCCTATGATCGCTTAATATTTCGAACTTTCTACCGAATAGGTAAGACCTGAAATATTTTGTTGCCCATACAATAATAGTTCTTTTTCTATTGCTGCGTAATTGAGTTCGTGTTCGTTAAGAGTTCTGCTTGCATAGCAAATGGGTTTATGCTCTTGAGATAATACAGCACCTATAGCTATATTACTCGCATCTGTTGTTAATGAAAATTTCTTTTCGAAGTTAGGGTATATTAGTATTGGATCGGACGTGATGAGTACTTTTAGTTTCTCGAAAGCGGACATGTAATCGTTATCTTCTGTATTGATTATTGCTCCTTTTTTTTAATTTGAGTGTCATTGGTTTTGCTATTTTTGCAAAATTGGGGATGAACTTACGGTAAAATCCGCAGAGTCCAAGAAAAGACTTTATTCCTTTTGTGGTTTTAGGAATGGGAAAATTAACAATTGCGTTTATTTTGTTAGGGTTCGGTTTCATACCGTCTGTTGTGATAATGTGACCAAGAAATTCTGTTTCTTTCTTCAGAAATTCACATTTATCAAGTTGCAATTTTAAGTTAGCTGATCGTAGCTTTTCGAATACTCTTTCCAATGATATTATGTGTTCCTCTAATGAAGTGGAATAAATGATAATATCATCTAAGTAAACTAGACAATCTTTGTAGATTAAATCTTCTAGGAGGTTGTTCATGCAACGTTGAAAAGTTGCTGGTGCATTTTTCGGACCAAAGGGCATACGAAGATATTCGTAATGTCCGTGTTTTGTTGAAAATGCTGTTCTGGATATTGATCGCGGGTCCATTTGAATTTGATGGAAACCTTTAGCTAAATCAATAGTTGAGAAGTATTGACAGCGTCCAAGCTTGTCTAATATTTCGTCCATTACAGGAATAGGGAATTTGTCGTCAATGGTTATTTCATTGAGACTGCGATAGTCTATGACTAATCGAAATTTTGGTTTGCCAGAAGCATCGCTTTTTTTTTTGGGACAATCCAAATTGGAGAACAATAAGGGGATTTAGATTTCCTAATTATATTTTGTTCTATCATTTCGTTAATTTGTTTGTTGACCTCTTGATCAAACGCTTGGGGGTATTTATAAGGTTTTTTATAAATAGGGTCTTCGTGCTTTGTAAGAATAGAATGTTTAATCGTACTTGTGAATGTCAAATTTTCACCTTCTCTGTACTGAATATCATTGTACTCTAGCAAGACATGCGAAAGTTGTTCCCTTTCTTCTGTATTCAGATGTTCCAATCTGAATACATTGGATTCTCTTAACTCGTTGTCTAAGGCGTAGTTAGAGGGTATTTCTAGAAGGGCTTCTTCTATGGGAGGTGTATTATGAGGGGTTTCCTCAGTTTTAGAAGTCTTGTGATCTTCTAACTTAGATGACTTGGGGTACTCATTGGTGACCTTGGACTCATCTTGTATTAAATGGGGTTTCCGCTTAATTTTTAGGAGGGTTTTCTCCTTTTTTGGGGTAAGTAGAGGGGTTTCCTCTGTGTTAGATGACTTAGGGCACTCATTGGTAGCCTTGGACTCATCTGTTTGGGTGTGGTCGTACCACATTTTAAATGGATATCCATTTATATTGACCGTTTGAGTTGAGTAGTTAATTTGAGCATAAGTTGACTCTAAATAATTTCTACCTAACAGTAAGTCATATTTTTCTGAGAAATTGTGAATAAAGAAAGTTTGTTTAGTAGGACATAGTTTGCTTGAATGCAATGAAACGCTTCGGTTTAATACTATGGTGCCATTTATAGTGTGGACTTTTACTTTAGAAGGTTTGGTTGGGAAATTAAAAAAATTTTATTTCATAATATTGATAGATGAACCAGTGTCTACTAGGCATCTAAGGGTAATATTAATTATTTTGATTTTTAAGAATGGGTTTCCTCTTCCTCTGAGTCGCTTTCCGATTCCGAGGCCGGTTGAAGAAAATTTTCGCCTGTGTCCATTTTGTGTTGGCCACTAGCACTTTCGCTTTGCCTTTTAACTGGGGGGTTTGGTGCATTGCTACCTTGTTGTTGGTGATTAAGGGAATTTTGGGCTCTACCTAAATTTAGTTTTTGCTTAAATTCATTGAAATCTTGTGGGCTTGATTCCACTGGTTTGGAACTAGTGCTTGGATAAGATTTATTTGTGGCATGCGTTGCATTGCTCACGAAATTTTGATTTTGTCCTTTACTCTTTGAGTTTTGGGAAGGATTAGAATTATTTTGGGGTTTTGTTCGGTCGTTGTAAGTTACTTCGTATACGCCTTCTTCTTGCGCTACTTGTTTAAGTTTGGATACTGTTGATATATCGGATCTAGCAAGAGTCATAAATAGCCTATCAGGTAACTTTCTCTTGATTACAGTTTTAATTGTAGTGTTTAAAGCATTTGTGTAAACTATGGTGTTATTAATATCGTTCTCTAACATGAGTTTGTTTGATATGATAAATGACTTAGTTTCTAAATCTTCGACGAACTTACGGATATTTCCAGGGAAGGGTGTGTTGTAGAGACGTCGTAGCAGCTCCTCACATGGTGTCTGGTTTGGTCATGGTTTTGTACTCATCGATAAGGGCATTTATCAGGTCTGGCCAGCTTCTGGCTCCGGATAGTTGGAATACGCGTTGGGCATCTCCTGCGAGTTGCATCTCGATTGCACTGAAGAACACATGCTTCTGTCTGGGGTCACTTGTTGGGTATAACTGAAGTACGAACTCGATCCTTTTTATAAAGGCACTGAGCTCTTGAGTGTTTCCGTTGAATGCAGGTATTTGTCTAATTTGACCTAACGCCTGATTCAGGTGGGGCTCTGACAACAGTTGAATTTGTTCGGTTGCCATGATTTTGTTGTTTTTGTTTTTAGCAGAGTTTTTTTTGTTGATGGTTGTTTTTACACTTTTATGGTGGGTTGTTTTTACACTTTTATTGTTCTTTGTATGCAGTAGATTGACTATTGCGTGTCAATCACCGACTTTACGTGAAGTTCTTTGGCGGATAAAACGATTTAATTGTATTACGATGCACTTTTACCTAGCGCCGATTCGCGTGGTTCAATCACAAAAAGTCGCACAACTTTTTCTTTTTATCCTACCGGCTGCGCCATTAACGAATTCAGACCGAGGGTTTAACAAAAAAAATAAAAACACAGTTGTTTTAAGTTTATTAGTTAAACACTTTTTTATTTCTTCCAAAGGAAGAACTAGAGCCTTTGGATTATCTAGGGTTTGATAACAGACTTAAGTGAGCTATCGCGGTTGATAGCGTACTCGGTGCTCGGGAGTAAACTGAAAGTTTACCGAACTAAACTGAACTGCTGCTTAGATGCGTGCCTGGGTTTATATAGGCAAAGTGAGTGTTAAGAGAGCAAACTCTTTACGAGAGTTTGGCTAATTTTGATTCTAATGTTCTCTTTAAGAGAGTTTGGCTGATTTGACTTTAATGTTCTCTCATTGAGAGAGGGAGAGGTTCCCGAAAAATAGAGGTAATTGGAGAATCCTGAGACAAGTGCCTGAGCGGAAACTCGGGTGATAAAGTTTTGTTATTTCAGTTGGCTCGCTGTAAACTTTGGGCGGAGACCCGGGTGTTGAAGCTTTATTATTTCAGTTGGCTCGCTATAAACATTGGGGCTAACCAAGTGATCGAATTGGGGGACAATTATTTGGGTGATCGGGTTCCAGCAATTGTTTGTTATTGTTTTTAGATTTATGATCTGTGGGAACCTTTAGATTTATGATCTGTGGGAACCAAAGTTAATCGAAGGGCTCTCGTTCTTTGATTACATATTGTGCTTATACGTTAATGTGTGTATGTGCGTTTTACAATAATGTGCGTGTGTGTGTGGAATTGGGGAGTTTAAAGTGTGGGTGTAGAATGGATATGTCACTATATATATATAAATTTATATTTATATAAATTTAAATATAATGAAACAAAAACAACTTCGCAAGGCTACAAGACGGGCGCGCTCGACAGACAGATACCCTTTAACATCCGTACCAAACATGTAAACACACTTCTGACGGAGAATTCTTCCAAACTTGTTTTAATACATATGGCCTACTCGCTCACACACACACACATACAAGCGCGTAAACAGTAAAGCAACACGACGCAACGTCGACGTCGACGTCTACTGCTCAAGCAGCGCGCAGGCTGCCGCTCGTACCTTACATTTGTACTGAAAACGTTGACTTGAATAACTTCTGTGTTATTGGTCCGGATTGTAATTTAGAGAATATGTTCATATTGTATTCAGCTTTACGTATACCGAATCAGAGCGTTATGAGTTTAGAACTTTGCTTAATAATCACAAATTACTGATTTACGGGGGCGGTGGGCGTGGTACCCAAAATTTGAAAATGACGTTTACTGCCTAGGATATACAGGAATCTTCATGCAAAATTTGGAGTCTCTAGTTTTCTTAATAGCTGAGAATCAGACGCTCATACAGACGGACAGACGGACAGACAGACAGACGGACAGACGGACAGACAGACATGGCTAGATCGACTCGGCTGGTGATCCTGAGTAAGAATATATATACTTTATGGAGTCGCAGATATCTCCTTCTGCCTGTTACGCACATTCCAACAAACCTAATAGACCATGTATTTTTTTAAAATCCATGACCTAATAAACAAAAATTAACTTAAAATCCATTTCATGGATTATATATATAACTTAACTAAGTTTTTATTTTAATATTTACAGTTATACTATACTATTTATACGCTAAACATATCCTACCTAACCAAGGTCCTAATTAAAAGCCTACACCTAACACTAAATTTCCTGCCTATCAAACCTATTCTAGATGTTCCTAATCTATGCTATCCTGAACACTGACAGAAATCCCATTGTGATGGCTATGCATTAACTCAAACGTCCTCGCACAAATAATATTATTATTTATATTTCAAAACGCCCAATCAATATGTGTATCCATATTGGTAGTGGACGTTTTCAAATCTAATAAGCTCCTAAATCCTTTGCTAATCAAATAATTATAAATGCTCCTACACCTGTTAAAGGTTTTTAAACATAAATTAAAATCTCCAAACATAATACAATTACACTACCTGAAGGAATAAATTCCTGAATTAGTTCCTCAAGTTCTGTTTTAAATAGGGATGGAGAATAATCTGGAGAAAACTTATGGCATCGAACCTAAAGATCCCAAACTCAAAAATTACTGAGCTAATAGTTTTTCTACCGCTTTTTCTACCTACAAGCTCATTCCTAATGTAAATTAAGATGCCTGATAAAGGTCTTAGAGATGCAAGTTGCACAACTATAGTGAACCCGGGTATGACGACATTTTTATTCGATATGGAAGTCTCCACGAAGCATAATACCGATGATTGAAGCATCAGCCAGTTCGATCGAACATCTTCGATATGGGAATGCAGGCTCTGAGTATTATGGAAGAAAATGTGGAGAGCGGAACTGTCAACTAACTGGTCGTAATGTATAGGCAATAGTTTCTCAGTCCGCAATTTCTCCAATTGGGGTTTCACTTTGTCATTACCTAAGGGAGGTTTAGAAGGAACAAAGTTCCCAATAATAAATAATCCTAAAGCAGTAGTTGCTCTAGTGTAAGCTACGTATAATGCAGCACCCTGCATTCGGGAGTTAGCATGAATTACCACTTTGCTATACGTAGCACTCTTATCCTTATAAATACCGGAAACTTGCGCGTTTTTGAAGTATTGAAAAGTGCGAACAATTTTCTGAACTGAAGTCCATGAAGGTTCTAAACGATGTGTACATTTTGAACGCGCAATTTCTCCTACACTTTCCTCAGTGAATTTTATCCATTAAACATTGGGAGTGTTGGATATGGTAAAATCTTTTTGCATCAATATCCCTGATAATAGCTTACGTGTGGCTATTTTAAGCATGTGCCTTGTAGTTGGTGATCTATTGGACTACGAAGGGAGTCGTAGGCGTCGTTTGTCAAATACCAGCCGCTCGATTTCTCGGTTAGTTCTGATGTAGTTTGGTTTTGCATACGTCACTGGCGGGGTTGAAGCCTTTGCAGCCGAAACTAAAATATTTTCAAGAGTGTCCGTTGACTTGTCTATACCCTCCTTAGCAGATAATGCCGACGTTAGTTCTATGTGTTAATACTTTAAAAATATAATACTTTATTTACTTGTATAATTTCTTATTTATAAATACATACATATTATATTATATTTTTTTATTTATTTATTTAACGTCAACTAAGGCAGTCGACTTGAAATTAAAATTAATTTTTATGTTTAAATTAAAATTAGTTATAATTCAAATTAAAAAAAGAAAATAATTAAAGTTTTATTTTTGATTTTAGAATTGAATTTTTTTTTAAAAAAGTATAAATTAATTAAAAATATATTTATATTTTAAAATTTAGAATTTAGGCTGGGAAATATAAAAAACGAATTCCCGATCCAGCATTTGCTACAAAGGATTGGGGAAAACCCAGTAAAACCCAATCAGATCGGTAGATTAGTATTATGTGTTAGGATGTATAGTTAATTGTTGTTAGGAGAAAAGGTTAGGTAATTTAATAGATGAGATGGAGGATTCCGTGTTGATTATTCCAAAAAGCTTATTGTAATCGGCACAGAAGAATCATGCAAGCTATAGTACAAAAGCTCAATGAAAGTGATAAACATTTTCGTGTAACCCTAGAAGGAACACAAAAGTTTAGTTGGTTAAGCTGGAAAGGAGATTCGATGTCGTATTTTATTAGTTTTATTATGACCATAACACCCAGCATAATACGACGGCAAGTTAAGGAGGGTAGGTTAATTAGCAGTCGACAACGATATAAAAGCAAAAGCAAAAATTGTTTTTGGACAGACTCAATTCTGTCTTGATGGACCTGTAATACTAGGATCCATATTCCAAAATCGGGCGAACAAGAGAAGTATTCTTTAGCCCATCCAAGCCAAGAGCCCGATACGCCTTATTGACAATGTGTGTTATATGACAATCAAATTTCAACTTATGATCAAAAAGAATTCCAAGATCCATTACTTCAAAAATTCTGTGAAATGGAAATTGATCAAGGGTATAGTTGACAACGTGAGACATGACCTTGCACTTCGAACAGCTTAAATATAGCAAATTACGGCTACACCAAGTAAAAAATGAGTCAATATCGACTTGAAGTGAATTAGCGGTCAGTTCATTGTATGTTAAGCAAAGCTTCACATCATCAGCATACATTAGAATATTAGAATAGTGTAGAACAGAGGGAAGATCGTTTATAAATAGGTTTAAGAATAAAGGCCCAAGATGACTGCCCTGAGGAACACCAGAAGAGACAGAGATAGGCTTAGATAGCAAACATTTGAATAATACCCTTTGGGACCTACAAGTTAAGTAATTGGAGATCCAAAGGAGCAATAGGTAGTAAAAACCAATTAGATTAAGCGTATGAAGATGAAGTAAGTGATTTACTGAATCAAATGCTTTACTAAAGTCTGTGTAGACCACATCAGCTTGCATTTTCTTCTGAAAACCTTTATTAATTATTGAGGTGAATTCCAGAAGATTCGTGGTATAGATCGAGATTTTACAAAGCCATGTTGATGTTGATGTGGCGAAATAAGTGACTTGCACTTATGTATTAACTCCACAGTAATAATTTTTTTCCAACAACTTTGGAATAGAGGATAATTTGGAAATGCACCTATAATTCATTACTTCAGACTTAGACCCGTTTTTATGAAGAGGGATAGAAAATGATTCTTTCCAGATTGGAGGAAACGTACAAGATGCTAAAGACAAGTTAAATAACTAGAATATGGGTCTAAATAAGCTATTGGCACAAAATCTAAGGACGCATCCTGGTACTCCGTCAGGGCCGGGAGAGAAGATTGGATTAATAAAGCATAGATTAGTCCGTAATGATTCCTCATCGATCATATCACAAGAAATGGAATTTGATCTCTGAGTTAAATAGAAGATTATTGTCGAAGCTAGCAGAGGAATAGGTAGATTGAAAAAAGTCTGCAAACAGATCATCAGCGTCTTGATCACTGCTTGCTTCCTTGTTTTCTACAACGATATAAATTTTATTTATAAGATAAACTGTTGCAAGTGCTAAAATTTATCTTTGCAACTATGTAGCGGGTATAATCAGAGGGATTACCCGAAGAAGTAAATTTTTTATAAAGCCGGGATTTCACAGTTTTTAACCTTAGGAGCTCACGTGTATACCACGGAAGCCAGTTAGACTTTGCCAGATATGCACACGGAACACAAACAGCAAAAAATGCATTTAAGGATTTATAAAAACATGCGATGCAAGAATTTAAATCTGAACACAAATAAAATAAAGACCAATCATGAGTAGAAATAAGATAGTTAAGCTTAACAAAATCAGTTTCGCGAATGCAACGCGATTTTAAGTTAGGCATAACTACTGACGTTTGCACTGGAGTAAACAATTCTAGGAATATATTAAGTGTGGGGTGATATGGATCTTCAGGAAAAACTAGAGGATCAATTCTAAAAATCGTGTTAGATAAAGAATCAGAGACAAAAATCAAGTCAAGAGTATAGTCATTGATGTTACAAAAATGGTTAATTTGGGACAATCATAATTCATAAAATCTTTTAATAAATGAATTATACACTGATGGAATTAAACAATTGGCTTGAGAGGACCATGAGATTTGGGGCAAGTTAAAGTCACCAAAAACCAAAAGTTTAGATTCAATAGATTGAATGCAGGAAAGATTTTCTGCATACAGAGAAAGTTTAGAAGTAGGAGGAATATAGGAGCAAGTTATATAAATTGAAATTTGATTCACGCTTATTTTTTCACACACAAATTCAACATGAGGTGGACAATGCGTCAATACAATTTCAGACGACATGTCTGATTCAACAGCAATAAGAACAATACCACCGGATCGTGATAGACGGTCATATCTGAAGGTAGTGTATTTATTGGGAACAAGTTCTAAGTTACTTATGTTAGGATTTAACCAGGTTTCAGTAAGTATTAGTATTTTGAAATCAAAAGATGAGCTATCAACAAAAAGATTAGAAACTGTTAACGTTGGCAGGGATACGACAGTTTGACTTCATTGTTTTGGAGTGAACTCCTTAACAATTAGGTCGGGCGGCCAAAAAGTACCACAGAAAACAGCTGGGAAATGCTCTGCTGGGAGACTTATCTTGAATGAAGATATGTCCCGCGCGCAAGCTGCTGCTCTTACCGAACATTTGTACTGAAAACGTTGACTGTAATAACTTCTGTGTTATTGGTCCGATCGGATTGTTATGCGGGGCGGTGGGCGTGGCATCATATATTTGACATAAACTTCATCTGCCCCGGAGATATGGGAATCCTCATACCAAATTTGGTGTCTCTAGCTTTTTTAATAGCTGAGATCTGTTGTCTCAAACAAACAGACGGACAGACGGACATGTCTCAATCGACTCGGCTAGTGATCCTGAGCAAGAATATATATATTTTATGGGGTCTGCCAAGCCTCCTTATGCCTGTTACATACATTTTCCACAAAGTTAGTATACCCTTTTTTGACCATTTTCAATGGTCGAAGGGTATAAACATGTGGGTAAGGCTACGGTCGGGCGCCCGACAGTAAGATACCCTTCTCCCAATTTTCTAAATCTGTTACAAAAGTGTAACCACTTTTATAGTTTCAAACAGAGAATTCTGCACAAATACAGCGCGCAAGCTGCTGCTCGTACCGAACATTTGTACTGAAAACGTTGACTTTATTAACTTCTGTGTTATTGTTCCGATCGGATTGTTATTTGGAGGATATGTTTATATTGCATTCAGCTTTATACATACCAAAGCATAAGTTTATACATTTATTACTTTGCTTAATAATCGTAAATTACCGATTTGCGGGGGCGGTGGGCATGGCATCATATATTTGACATAAACTTCATCTGCCCCGGATATATGGGAATCGTCATACCAAATTTGGTGTCTCTAGCTTTTTGAATAGCTGAGATCTGTTGTCTCATACAGACGGACAGACGGACGGACGGACAGACGGACAGACAGACGGACATGTCTCAATCGACTCGGCTAGTGATCCTGAGCAAGAATATATATACTTTATGGGGTCTGCCACGCCTCCTTATGCCTGTTACATACATTTTGCACAAAGTTAGTATACCCTTTTTTGACCATTTTCAATGGTCGAAGGGTACAACTAGTCGGAAAGTCTACAGTCACGCGGTGACTGTAAGAGGCCATGGATTCCCAGTTTGTTTTTATATACCATACAAAAAAATATATTAGAATAAAATTTTTAACATAATAAAAACAAAAATTAACATAAACATATTTATGCTTGTGTGAGCTTTGCGTGCATGTATTGTATGCATGCACGCATAAGTACAGCATGCAAAATATCTTAAAAGGCAAAATGTAACACTTAATGTATAAATTATTAGATAAATATAAATAAATGGAAAATAATTAAACAATACATATGCTTTATAAATATAAATGTAAACAAATATGAAATACAAAACATAAAAAATTAAAATAGCGTAATTCTCTTTCCACCGTGGGGAATCGAACCCTGGCCGTTTGCATATGAGTTCGTCATTCTAACAACGAGACCACCGTCGCTGCGCTCCGCGACCGTTAAAAAAGCGTTTTTAGACCATTTGCTTAAAAATGTCATATTTGTCTTCTACAACAATAACATTAATACTGGATTGAATGGGCACAAGAAAGACGAGTGTTATTCATTTACATATAAAAAGATTATTTATTGAAATTGATAATAAATGATAAAAGAAACGTCTTATTAGAAGAAGTGCAAAAGTAAATAAAATCAAATCGCCCTTCCCGAGGGATTGAACCTCCAACTACTATCGGCACACTGAACCGAAGTGAAGGAAGTGATTTTTCTGTTGGTGAACACAAAAGGATTTTAATAGATGTCGGATCTGATCCTGGCATACTATTATACATAACGGACAATGACTGGAAAATGGCTGAAATAAGTCGGCTCTTTCCGACTCCAGCACCGCCTCCAACAAATTCAAAATGCACTGAAATGTTATTAGCATTGTGCAATATATGGGTAAAGTATTGCTTCTGCTTTAAATTAAGGGACCTTACAATATTGTCCAAGCTTTCACTTGAAACTAAGGCTGGAAGCTTGATCAATCGGACATTGCTATCTTCGTCCGTATTCTCAATGTTGCTATCCACATTTAAAACATTTAGTTGTTGGTCTATTTCAGGCAACCCTAACACTCTGAAGCCAGTGTCTACCACCTCCTGTTCTTCTACCTAATTATCTTCATTTTCGGCTTCTTCTCTCAAGTGGCTCAGAGCTTCTTCTAGTTCTCTGTCGTCTAGCAAATTGTATTTTCTTCGATTGTTCTCTACTAACTCCTGATTTCGGCTACAGAACAACTCGCAGTCTTTTGTGACTAAATCTGCATGCTTATCACGCCATGGGGCGTAAAGCATCACAAGCTTTCTGAAGTAGTCACTTCTTTCGGTATTGAGATTAAATCTCCTATACCTAATTATGCTGGACGTGATCCTCTTCCTGATGAAGCCACTACCATCGCGGAGAGCATAAACTATTGACTCGGAAGCCCTTGGCACTTCGTCGTCAATGTCATTCTCATTATCTTGGCGAGTTTCACGTTGCGACTTGCTATAGCTATAAAAAGCAGCAAAGTCAGCAAGGCATAAGCTCTCTAGAGCGTCTGGGCGCTGAACATAATGATCTAGAAGGCCGAAGTGAAAAACATCCTTAGAGATTTCGGGCAGACTTTCAAGTTCCTGTCTAGATCTCAGCATTCTGACCCGCTTTTCTGCTTCATGTGTATTGATATAAACACTTGCACTACTGCTGACGGACAAGTGCATACCAAATTGCCTCACGCATTAGCATAGAAAGGCCTCTCTGGGACTTGTTAATATAATTAACGACGTAGCTGCAGCAAGCATAAGGGTCCAAAGTAAACTGAATATCTATATTTATGCTTTATCTTATAGCATAAATATAGCACTCATAGGTAAGGTTAAGTTGATCGTGGGACAAAAATATTTTAAAATCGCTAAGGGTTTCTACAGCTTAACGATCAAAGGGGAAGTCGAGGAGACTTTGAATTTTTTCGAAATTCCTACGATGCTCTTCCAAATTTGGAGCATTTTCTAAGGGAAAAAGGATTTCAGTTTGAGGCATGAGAGGGTATGGAATACCGAATCTATAAATAGCCTTTGACCTAATTTCTCGCCTGCAAGAGTTGCCGTGACTATGGGTTTGGTACTCCAAATATGGAGCAACATCAGGGCAACAATTATCAGTTGTTATAAACTGATCAATAATAGTCTTGACACGCTCAAATGTGGACTCGTCTTGAGTATTGAGCTTTGGGGCATCTTTCAGCCAAAACATGCCATGGATGTGTGGGGAGCCTCTCTTTTGAAACTCCACTTGTCAATAAAACTTAATGACCCTTTGACAACCGAAGACACAGCCTTCCTTCTTCATTAGTTTTTAGACCTGGCGATATTTAAAATCAAAATATCTCCAGCAGGTCACTGGGTCAGCTCAAATGAGACGAGCTTTCTCATTAAAATTCAAATTTAAAGCCTCATCTTCGGAAATTTTTTGCTTGTCTACATTTTTAGACAGCAAGACCATAAATTCCGGCAACCTAGTTTCCGCTGCGGAAAACGTTAAAATTAAATTTTGGAAGACCAACTTGCCTTATCATAGCCATCACCTTCTTTTTCTCGTCCTCCCAATGAGCAGGAGACGTGCGAATACCTTTTAAAAGCCTATAGCCATCGTCATGAAGTATTAAATTATTTAAAGTATCCTCATTACGCACATCAGCAGTAGAAATACCTTGAGTGGCGGAGTGCTTACGTAAGCAAATGTATGCTTATCATTTCTAACTTTTTAAAGTTATGAAACAATTTGTCAGTTCTACAACCTCTCCTATCGAAATTCCTAAGTTCAGATCTAACTATGGTTGTAAAACTTTCCTGGTATTTCCTTTTAATGCTAGCAAAAATAGTGAGAAAGGCCAGCTCCTCTGAATCACAATCTTGAATCATATCCAAAGGATGCTTACCCTCACCGGGAGCTATCGCTATTCTGGGAATATCGATATTCTCGATAGGGACATTTTCCAAAAAGGTTTCTTGACCTCCTGGATTTATGTCGGTTTCCTCCTCTACACTATTTTGCTTATTAGCTTGAGCAGCTCTCTCTAACATTTGAGAAACGATGTCCCGAGGTACCGAATCGCATCAGCAATTTTTGAAGGCCTAATGGTTTCAGCCATGAAATCATGGTTATATGCCATCCTACGCTTCAGATGAATCTGAACGACTGCGGCTTCATTAAAGGCCCTTGGAAGGGAAGTTACAACATTTGCAACTGGAATTGGCACATAGATCACTGCTCCTTTAATGGCACTTTGACGTCCATACCCATAAGAGACTTAATGATCATGAAAGGAATACAAGGAGAAATCAACCTTTCTTCTAATGGCGTTAAGCTCTTCAAGCAATCCGGAAGCTCCGGGAAATCTAATCCATTCGTAATGGAAGCCTTTGGTTTTTTCCCTAACTTAATGCTGTGACTGCAAGTTTTGCAGAAACTATATTTATTATTTTAAGAAGGGAACATAGAGGAAAGATACAAAATATCCGCACTGTCTGCCTCAGTACACTTTTCCTCTATGACCTCTCGGGAAATTTTAACCACTTGATGTGGAAACCACAATCCCTTGCAGCATAAGCAAACCTGATTTGGACCCTGCTCCACAATTCTATTGAAGTTGGCTATAAGGCTCTCTAAACTGATGCTAGCCTGTGACTCACTATGTGCTGAAAGAGTATTCGCACGTTCTGCTCAATTACCAGCCGAGTTCCTAAGGTTTTCTGCCCTTCTATTTGTGCTAGAGTGCCGAGCATTGCCCTGTCCCTGTTCGTTTGGCCTATAAACATGGTCTTGTCTGCGCCTCGATCGACGCGAATTATTGCCCTTCTGCTCCTGCTCATTAGTCGCCGAATCGGCTCGACGAGAAGAGCGTAGAGCACTGTCCTGTCCACGTTTGATTGCCCTGATTACCATTGAAAATGGTTAAAAAAGGCTATACTAACTTTGTGCAAAATGTATGTAAAAGGCATAAGGAGGCGTGGCAGACCCCATAAAGTATATAAATTCTCATTCTCTTTTAAAGTGAACGGACGCGTTTTTTTCTTGCTCTCCGAAGCTTAGTTAAATTATAAAGCAATCGGTGTTTAATAACTCTAAAAAATACAAACATTATCACTTAACCTGCTGATATACAGAAATCCGTTTACTACGCGAGTGCACTCTTTTAATTTGCTAAGCTAATCTTGTTTGCAAAAGAGTTTTTTCGCTTTCTTCTTTCAATTTCATTTGTTTACGTTTCTATTTTTAGAAACGTTGTTATTGCTTCTGCAAAACATTTTCTTTTACTTCGACTTTCGTGAGCGAATTCGACTCTCTCGGGCTCTCACTTACTCTATTTTTTTATCTTTGTTGTTGTGCACTGCAGCACAAACTCTCTTACCGCGCTCTTCTTATCACAGTTTCTGTGTGTGCCTAACCTTTCCTCTCTCTCTATTTTTGTTGTGTGCATTTTTGACAGTGGTCACCCATACTAATGGAAGGAGGAATTATTTATTTCAAGAAAACCTGCCAAAAGCAGATTACATCTGCTCAGGCAAGTATTTGTTGTTGGTTCTGCAACAACGTTGCTCATGCAAAATGTGCGGGCTTCAGTGGCCCAACGGCCGATGATGTAGCCAAGCAAAACGGGCTGCACTATTGTTGTGATGCGTGTCGTGAGGTTGAGAACGATTTTGTATCGTTCATGCGCCAAACTATCCCGGGATTTAGGGAACTGTTTGGTAGTTTTCGCAAACTTGCCGATCCGCGCTGGACACTTCATTAAATAGCCTTAAGCTACTAAATGAGTCTCCCAAGCGCAAAAAATCAGCTCAAAAGGAGCAGCCGTCAACTAGTGCCTATCAGCCTCAGAACGTTGACCAACTCAGCACACCAGTGACGTTGCCGCTGCTATCATTTACTACACCTGTAGTTACGAGATCAGCAGCACAGAAAAATTTCTCTGTTGAGCCCGTGGAGCTCATTTCCCCTTTGCCCAATACTTCATCTGCGGTTTCTATTCCTATGAAACCGCAAATACTAATTACCCAACCGATAGTCCCTCAGGCAAGCTCACCTTTGGGATTATCGGCACAACCTGCTCCCAATGGTCCTATATCTGTGGGACCCAAGCCTGTCACCGGAATTCCACCGAAGAGGCACATATTTGTCTCGAGGCTAGCCCCCTGATCTCACATCTTCAGATGTTATGGCTTATATCCAAGCCAAATCTCAAGCCCAAGATTTAAAGGTTGAACAATTTAAATTTTCATATGAAAGGGATATATCATCCTTTAAAATTAGTGTCTCTAACGATTTATTTAACCAACTATGCTCAGCTAACTTCTGGCCCGATCATATTGTAGTTAAAGAATTCGAAGCAAAGAAAAAAAAGAATCGTCAAGCGATTAGACTACCTCTGCCAAACCAGGCCACCACTTCCAAAAATGCGACTTCAAATAACTAAAAAACTATTTTTAACATTAACCTACCAAAACGTAAGGGGCCTGCGTAGCAAGCTACCTACGTTATTCTTAAATAGCCTTTCGTTTGAATCCCATGTGCTTGTGTTCACTGAGACTTGGTTAAAACCTGAGATTTTATGCTCTGAAATTTTTCCAAGCAAGTTCACAACTTATAGGTTTGATCGTCATGATCGGCGGGGCGGCGGTGTTCTTATTGCGGTAAATTCTGATATCGCGTCAGAACATGTACACCCGGAGATTCAATATCATATTGAATTCATTTGTGTAAAATTACACCTTCCCGGCTTTAAGGTTTTTATAACCTGCTCGTACATCCCACCTTCGTTGGATATTCTTATCTACACTCAACATTTGCTTGCAATAAAGTATGTCTTCAATTTGTTATCTAACATAGACCACCTCATAGTCCTTGGCGACTTTAACATACCTGAGTGTAGTTGGACACCAAGTGATGAGGCAAATTTCCTGATGCCCTCACAACAACACGATCTTATTGACGGCCTGCATGACATTTCTCTGCTGCAGGTCAACCACCTACAAAATTCTCTAAATAGAAAACTCGATTTATGCTTTGTCTCCGATCAGAGTATGGTAACTCTGACTAGAGTCCACCCACTTACCCAACCAGAACATCCCTATCATCCAACGTTCGAGGTTGTTTTTGAAACTGGTTTGAACGTATTGGATAAAAAAGTTACGTCGTGTAAGAGAGCGCGTTGTTTTCGTAAAGCCGATTTTGATAAAATTAATTATTTAATTTCAAATTATGACTGGTCTAATTTTTAAAAAATGTAACAATATGGATATGGCTCTTAATTTATTTTATAAAACATTAAATAACTTTTTTCACATTTGTGTGCCTTTTTCTTCTCCGAGGCATTCGAGTAAACCCCCATGGTTTACTAAAGAACTATCCAGTCTTAAAAATCTAAAGTCTAGACTCTTTAAAAAATATACTAGATGTTATTCCTCGTTTTTTTTTCAAGATATTGTAAAGATGTTTTCTCGGGCTAGGGTACAACTCTCAGTCTAGACAGGGTCTTTACAGCAAAATTTATAAATGTCTAGGACCACTAAGACGTTTAGAAAGAGAGAGAAAGGGGGTCACTGGCAGATCAGAAAAGCTGAGACAAATGTCGGGGATAGCGAACACGCCCCTTTTCACGCGTACACGTGGCCCGTGTCTTCCACGTGTACTCGTGAACGACGCAGAAGGGTGTTTTCACCGTATCTGACACTTTGGCCGCGTTTTCGCTGTGCACCTGGTCGGCTGCAGGCCGTGGGGGAACGCTCGTGACTACGGGTACTGCCGCCTGCACTCTCACAAATCGCTCGGTGGTGTATTGCACTACGCCACACTTGTGAACGCACGCTCCTGTACCCCGCGTCAACTATCGTTCACTCACGACACGACCTGCGACTGACCGTTCATCGTACGGATCGTCCGTGACCGCAGGTACTTTCGCTTATGTTCCCACAGGTCGCTCGGTGGTGAATTGCACCACCCCGCAGCCCGTTAGAACATGCTCTTGTACCCGCTTGTCAACTAACGTCCACTCTCGCCCACGATTGGTCGTTTCCGCCGTTACGGAACGCCCGTGACCGCAAATACCTTCGCCTGTGCTCCCACAAGTCGCCTCGGTGGTGTATTGCACCACACCGCAACTCGTCTCCGAACACAAGTTCACGTATTCGCTTGTCAACTAGCGATCACTCACAGCACACAGACACATACGGGCGCACACGCGAAATTTCCTGCGAACACGTTTACGAAGGAAAGTTTCCAAAAAAAAATTGAACGCGAGTTTTCGTTAAAACGCCTTATTATACCCTTCGACCATTGAAAATGGTCAAAAAAGGGTATACTAACTTTGTGCAAAATGTATGTAACAGGCATAAGGAGGCGTGGCAGACCCCATAAAGTATATATATTCTTGCTCAGGATCACTAGCCGAGTCGATTGAGACATGTCCGTCTGTCTGTCCGTCTGTCCGTCTGTCCGTCTGTTTGTTTGAGACAACAGATCTTAGCTATTAAAAAAGCTAGAGACACCAAATTTGGTATGAAGGTTCCTATATATTCGGGGCAGGTGAAGTTTATGTCAAATGTTTGATGCCACGCCCACCGCCCCCGCAAATCGGTTATTTACGATTATTAAGCAATGTATTGAACCTATAAAGTTATGCTTTGGTATGTATAAAGTTGAATGCAATATGAACATATTCTCCAAATTACAATCCGATCGGACCAATAACACAGAAGTAATTAAGGTCGACGTTTTCAGTACAAATGTTCGGTACGGGCAGCAGCTTTTGCGCTGCTTTGAGCAGTCGACGCCGACGTCGACGTTGCGTCGTGTCGCTTTACTCTTTACGCGCGTCGCTGTGTGAGTGCGAGCGAGTAAGCTATATGTAGTAGAAGTATTTATGCAGAATTCTCTGTTTAAAACTATGAAAGTGGTTACACGTTTGTAACGGATTTAGAAAATTGGGAGAAGGGTATCTAACTGTCGGGCGCCCGACTGTAGCCTTACCCACTTGTTTTTATTTCCTTTTATTCACAAGTTTCGTTTCCTTATTCTATTACAAAATATTCACTTAACTGTCCCTGCCTCTCTGTGTCCCTACCTACTTCGCTCCATACGTTGCTTCTTTTGACTTTGCTTCCTTCTTTTGTTTCTTTGCACTGCTTACCTCGATTCTTCTTCTACAGGGTCCCTGTCCATTGTCCTTTATTTGTATCCTTGCTTCCTTGTTTTACCTTTTTTTTAGGTCCTTTTCACTTTTTTTAACTTTGGTCGATCATGCTTCGGCTCGTGTCGCTTTGCTTGCGAACTTGCCGTTTTGCCTAGCCTGGCGCCCTGAATGCCTAGATCGGTACGCGACTTGTAGCTTTGCCTAGTTCGGCTTGCGACTTGTCGCCTGCATCGATCCGTTCGTGCGTTTCTGCTGCGTCGGCTTAGTGCTGCCTGCATGCTTCTGCTCGCCTCGCTCTGCTCGTCTGCTTTTGCTCGCTTCGGTCTGCTTCTGGAATTTTCGGGCGCTGTTACACATGCGTCGTTACTTGTGTGCATGGGCGCCGACCAACGGGCGTTTGCTTGTAGTCTGCACCCCGCGGGCTTGCACTTGCCTATGCCCCTGCCTATGTCTCGCCTATGCTTTGTCTATGTCTTTGCCTATGCATTGTCTATGTCTTTGCCTACGCCTTGTCTATGTCTTTGCCTACGCCTTGTCTATGTCTTTGCCTTTGCCTTTGCTTGCTACCCATTATATGCAAACCCATGGGGTATTATAAACTTAAAGGTATTTTATTTAATTTAAACTTAACTAAATAACTATTGTGACGCGTTTCATACGTCGTCACCCCCCCCACCCCCCCCACCCCTTACTTCACCGGGGGTTGAGATAGATATATAAAAAACGAAAAGAAAACAAGTGGGTAAGGCTACAGTCGGGCGCCCGACAGTTAGATACCCTTCTCCCAATTTTCTAAATCCGTTACAAACGTGTAACCACTTTCATAGTTTTAAACAGAGAATTCTGCATAAATACTTCTACTACATATAGCTTACTCGCTCGCACTCACACAGCGACGCGCGTAAAGAGTAAAGCGACACGACGCAACGTCGACGTCGGCGTCGACTGCTCAAAGCAGCGCAAAAGCTGCTGCCCGTACCGAACATTTGTACTGAAAACGTCGACCTTAATTACTTCTGTGTTATTGGTCCGATCGGATTCTAATTTGGAGAATATGTTCATATTGCATTCAACTTTATACATACCAAAGCATAACTTTATAGGTTCAATACTTTGCTTAATAATCGTAAATAACCGATTTGCGGGGGCGGTGGGCGTGGCATCAAACATTTGACATAAACTTCACCTGCCCCGAATATATAGGAACCTTCATACCAAATTTGGTGTCTCTAGCTTTTTTAATAGCTAAGATCTGTTGTCTCAAACAAACAGACGGACAGACGGACAGACAGACGGACATGTCTCAATCGACTCGGCTAGTGATCCTGAGCAAGAATATATATACTTTATGGGGTCTGCCACGCCTCCTTATGCCTGTTACATACATTTTGCACAAAGTTAGTATACCCTTTTTTGACCATTTTCAATGGTCGAAGGGTATAAAAAATGAAAGTCCAGCCTTCTAATATTATGCGGCTTCCGCCGTTACGGCTCACTGGCCCCGCTCGGTGACGGTCACCGCTCCTCGGCCGTTGATGGGTACCCGGAAGCGTACGCCGTCTCCGTCCGCCAACACCGATGCTGCCTTGCGGGGGTGTCGCTCCAAATGTTTTTGCACCCGCTCTACCACCCGGCGAGGCAAGCGGTGGTCGAAGGTGGGCACTCGCCATTCTCGCGGCGCGAGGACCTACTGCTCCGGGTGCTTCCGCCCGGAAATGGGCAACCTCTCGGCCCGCAACATCGCTAATAAGGCCTCTCCGACCTCCGCCCGGTGGTCAATAATGGGACGCGCGGGTGGCTACACCGAATCCTCCTCCGACTCCTCCTCCGACTCCTCCTCAGAGGACGATGGGAACGGTCCGGCCCGCACCTTCATGTAAACGCTCTCCCCTTTGAGTATGCCCGTATGAGGATGCGCCAAATACGTGCTGGGGGGAAGACCGGCCCGTCTCCCATCGCACAAGCCCGGCTTGTAGTGGGTCCTTCCTCTTCGGGCGGCCCACCCGACTCTGTCTTGCGAACGGTCGGCGCAGGCGGTATGCCAAAGCTGCTCGCCTCGCCTGATTGGGCTGAACCGGCCTAACTCTTCGGGGTAAATCTCGACTTCTGGCGTTTCGGCGACACCGGCGAGTGACCCGCAAATCCTTGAGCCGCGATCAAGTCGTGTTCACCCGCAAACCACTCCTCCGTCTCCATGACGTCGTTGGGGTCGTCGGCGGGTGGCTGCTCGGTGCTAGGCGCTATCCAGTCCGGGAACCACACCTCGGTTTCGGTGGGATCGGCGCTGGTGGTTCCAGGCTGCGGTACGAGTGGTGGCATGCCTTTCAGGTCCCATCCCTCGAACATGATGTCGAGGACCCCCTCATCCGCCGGTCGCTGCTCTGGTGAGAACCAGTCGAGGACCAGTTCGAGGCTATGAATTACAAACGAGTTATTTTTGGAGTGTTCACCTGATAGGTCATAGTGGGTGCAAAGTTAAAAGGTCCCTACCTAACATGGTGCGTCCAAGGCCTACGTCTATGTCTTAATAACTAACCTGCCTATCCGCTTATTTAAGTCTCCCCTTGCCACCCAGATACCTGCTGACCTTCGCTGGTGTGTTCTCCTTCGAAGTACGCCTTCAGGTCGTTCAATCCGGCGTTGCGTCATAACGAGGTGCGAGTTTGGCGGCAAATCCGTCGACTGCTTTCGATAAGTGATGTTGTCGCAGCAGGACGAGATCGCCGATGGCTGGCTTCCATTCTCGGCGACGCAGGTTATAGTGCCGTCCTTGGATCGCACTCGCTTGATGCGCATTCTCGGCCACGGTCTTGTGTTCTTCCTGTAGGTGTCGTTCCTTGTCCTCCGGTGTTCTAGATTCCGTTCGGATGATTGGAATCACTTTCGCGTAGAGTGCTCCAGGCAACCGCGGCTCGCGACCCTGCACTAAATACGCCGGACTAAATCCAGTGGTGTCCGAGGAGCCTAAATATTGCGCCACCATGGTTTTAATGGTGCGGTTCGGCCTCTCGGTAGGATTTTGCTGTGGTGTGTACGGTGCGGTGTGTTGTAAGTCCATGCCCAGTTGTTTGCAGAAATTCACGAAGATCCGACTCGAGAACTGTGTCCCATTGTCGCAGACGAAGGTTTGGGGCACGCCGAACCTGGCCAAAATTCGTTCCCGGAACGAGCGCATCAGGTGAATCGCCGTTGCCTTCCGTAATGGAACCAGTTCCACCCACTTCGAGAACGCGTCGAAAAATACCAAGAGCATGGTATTCCCGTGGGTAGAGCGTGGGAGTGGTCCCACGAAATCCGCGCACAGAACGTCGAAAGGTGCCTGTACCTGCCGGGTGTGCATCCGCCCTGGAGGTTTCAGTTGGCCTACCTTGAATTTCTGGCAGGTCTCGCATTTCTGAACGTATCGGGCTACGTCTCGAAAGAAAGAGCCCTGGCCAGTAGTATCGTTGACGGATTCGGTTCAGGGTTTTCCGTACTCCCTGATGTCCGGCGGCGGGTTGGTCGTGACACTCGCTAAGCACTCGCTGGCGTAATGGCTTCGGTACGCAAAGCTTCCACGGCGTGTAGTCCTCCTCGTCAGGTCGAAATCCTCCTCGTCTGTGCCTTGTATCTGCTGAGTTAGTACCGCGCCAAGTCCAACGTCGCTTGCGTCCGTTTGGAGCGTGAATCGCTCGCTGAAGTCCGGGCAGGCCAGTACCGGTGCTTCCGTGAGGCTCGTCTTCAACGCCTCGAATGCCCGCTGCTGATCCTCGCTCCACGTCCATCGGCAACCCTTTTTCAGCAGTGCTGACATGGGTTGCACCAAAGTGGCGAAATTTGGCACAAATCGTCGGTACCAGGAGGCGATTCCAAGACATCTCCTCAGTTCCTTGACGGTCGTGGGCGGTTGCATCTCTTTGATCGCGGCAATCTTGTTGGGATCCGTGTGAATCCCACCTTCGCTGACCTGGTGCCCCAAGTAGACGATGCTTTTCTGGAAAAAGCTGCACTTGGCCTTGTTCAGGCGCAAGTTCGCATTCCGCAGTCTCCGGAACACCTCTCGAAGGTTGTCCCAGTGTTCCTTGAACGATCGCCCTACGACGATGATATCGTCGAGGTACGCGAACGCATGCGGCTCCATGTCCGGTCCGATGACTCCGTCCAACGCGCGTTGAAATGTGGCCGGGGCTGAATGCAACCCAAACGGCATCACCTTCCAGTGAAAGAGACCTCGGCCGGGCACCGTGAATGCGGTGTACTCTCGGCTGCTCCGGGCCATAGGTATCTGCCAATACCCACTCTTCAGATCCAATGTGGAGATGAACTTCGCATCCTTGAGCTTCTCCAAGATATGGTTGATCCGCGGCAGTGGGTATGCGTCCGGAATGGATTTCGCGTTGAGCTGGCGATAATCCATCTTCTTCCCTACGAGTACAATCGGTGCACTGTATGGGCTCCTGGATGGCTCAATCCTATCATCTCGCAGAAGCTCATCAACTTGCTCGTTGATGATCTTCTGCATAGCCGGATTCTTCGGGTAGTACCTCTGCTTGATAGGGTACGCATCCCTCATGGTGATGGTGTGCTCCGCGATGTGCGACACCCCCATCAGCCCATCAAATTTGGCCAGCTCAGACTGTAGGAAGGCCTCCACCTGTTCCTCGTTGGACGCTGCTCCAGTTTCCTGCGCCGCGGCGCCTCGCAATGCAGCGTGGCTAGGCATTGGCCGTCTCCTACGGCGCCTACGCTTGCCTCGAGCTGATAGGGTAACTCGGCTCTCGTCTTCGCCTGGTTCCCTCGTGCCTTCCTCTGTTCCCGGGTTGTTCGCCACGTTTTGAAGATCCGGCTGCTTCTCTACACTCTGTTCGTCTTGTACTCCGCTTTGATTTCCTTCGCATTGTTCCTGCAATTTCTCTTGCGTCTTTTGTCGTTTCCTTTGTTGATACTCTCTGTCATGTTCATCTGTATTCCTGGGTTGTCGGAACGGGTTCAGCCGCCGCGCGGTGGGACAAACCGGTGGTAAGACCGCGGCCTTACTATTTGCTTGCGCTACTGCTTCCTCCGTTGCCCGGCGAGTTGTTCCGGCCGTCGGGGTTGTCTCCTCCGGTGTACTTTGGAGGCGCAATCGTGCTTGCCCGCACTCGAGGGTTGCCTCGATGCCGCACAGGAAGTCCATGCCGAGGATTACGTCATCCAAGATGACCGGTAGAACCAGCATCGGTATGATCGTCTCCTTCTGTCCGAGCTGGACACGCACTCGTAACGCTCGTGTTACTTCCCTCGACGATCCGTCAGCCAACTTGATGCGGACCAGCGCCGTCCGCTCGTTATCGGGCGTACTCAGCCGGGTAGCCATATGCTCACTTATGAAGCTGCGTGTAGCTCCGGTGTCGATCGTGGCATCCGTCGTCAAATCCTCAATTTTAACGAATGCGATGACACGACCACTGCCACACCGCATCGGTACTACTTCTGGGGACCTTGAGGCTGCGTCTCCGACTGGTTCCCCATCGGTTGAAGACGCGAAGCATTTCCCGCCTGGTCCCGCCGGCAGCAGTCCATAGTGCGCACGTCACGCCGTCCACAGTCCCAACAGAAGAGGACCCTGTCGTTGCGGCAGTTCGTATGCACCAGGCTGCGCGCAGTTGTAGCACAGGCGTTGCGTATTGCTCCTTGTGAGTTCCGGCGCCGCCGCGGCTCCGTTCACCAATGGAGTGGTTCCGCCCTCGCTCGTGGCCGGAATTGGTGTCTCGGTTGCTGATCGCTCCTCCGTTGCTCTGGATATCTGGGTCCTCGCTGCCGTTGTAATCCCTTGGTAGTCTCGTAGGTCGTAATCAACTGGCTCAGCTGGCCCAGAGTCTCGAACTCGTGGCGCCGTGTGAACAGCTGGTACTCGGGCAGCAGGTTGTCGTAGATCCTCTCTAGCTCCTGCTCCCGAGTGTATTTGGCGCGTTGCATCATGGTTCGTAACTCCAGGGTGTAATCGCGGAACGGCTCGCCTTGTCGTTGTACGCGACTTTGTATCTCGTCCTCCAGTCGTTGGAAATAACGTGGGGGTAAGAAAAATCCATGAATTCTTGTTTGAATTCTTCCCACTTGGCTCGGTAAAGGCGGTTCACTCGGAACCAGTCCTCGGCCTGTCCCGACAGCGTGTTCGCGATCGCCTGTGGCAGCTGTTGTACGTTGATTTGGTAAATTTCAGCCTTCTCTTCCAGATGCTCAATGAAACGGCACGGATCCGCTGCCGCCCCACTAAACGACACGCCCCAGCGGTGCACACGGTCTGCCAGTTCGTAAGGCTCCATCCTCCTGTAGCCGGCTCCAGTCATACCGCTCGTGGCCAAGGCTCTTGCCGCGAAGTTTGGAACGGGCAACGTGGTTACGGCCGCTGTGTTTGCAGCGCGGCGCGTATCCGCTCCGGGCATCGGGGACACGTCCTCTGTGTTCGGGTCCTTGGGTACTGGTGACGGGCCACGGGACCGAACCTCCTTGACGTCAGGGGTGGGCGCGGTGCCTAGGCTAGTTTCCAGGTCTAGCATACGCTGCAGCTGCTCCTTTGATAAGTCGCCCTGGTTTATGACTGCTACCAGGCGACTGCGCATCTCCTCCACTGTACCGCTGTTGTCCAATCCTAGTTCCTTTAAGATTGCCTGCAGCTCACTCTTGCGACGAAAGGCGATCCACTGTGTTCCCCATGTCGTTTTTTTTTTCGAAAAAAATATTTATTTTGCACATTGCTCGAGAAGTTTTATTTAAAATTTTTATTTAAATAACGAAGAAATCCTTTTGAATTTCTTTTAAGGATTCTTCCCTTGCTTTACTTAAGTCGCGACCGATGTTACTTGTTCGAGTGTCCGCACTCAACTGACTGCCTCGGTATTCGGCACCCAGTCTTATAGTACCTGGTCTCGGTGGTGTCACCAGTCAGGTTGCGCCGGCGCAAGGAAAAAAAAACGTCAAGCAGTGAGGAAAAACAATACAGCTAAAGTTGGCGCAAACGCCCGCGTGCGCAGTAGTTTATAAAAACGTGTACCGTCTGTACCCCAGACCTTAAGAAATTATCTACGTGCCCTATGCTTGCTTCGTTGTACTAGTTTTCTAGGAAACACGTGTACAGCCTGTCCTACAAACTTTTAAAAACATCAATGTTCCCTATGCTTGCCATGATACCCTATTTAAAACATGCTCTACCCCTTGCCTAGTTCTGTGGTTCTCTGTGCTTGTCTAATATAACCTGCCAATTTACCTATGTGGGTCTTTAATCCACCTAAAGATGTTAAAATTTCCGATTTCTAAATGTCTAGTCTTAGTAGTCCCTGCTCGGGCGCCATCTGTAAAGATGTTTTCTCGGGCTAGGGTACAACTCTCAGTCTAGCCAGGGTCTTTACAGCAAAATTTATAAATGACTAGGACCACTAAGACGTTTAGAAAGAGAGAGAAAGGGGGTCACTGGCAGATCAGAAAAAGCTGAGACAAATGTCGGGCATAGCGAACACGCCCCTTTTCACGCGTACACGTGGCCCGTGTCTTCCACGTGTACTCGTGAACGACGCAGAAGGGTGTTTTCACCGTACCTGACACTTTGGCCGCGTTTTCGCTGTGCACCTGGTCGGCTGCAGGCCGTGGGGAACGCTCGTGACTACGGGTACTGCCGCCTGCACTCACAAATCGCTCGGTGGTGTATTGCACCACGCCACACTTGTGAACGCACGCTCCTGTACCCCGCGTCAACTATCGTTCACTCACGACACGACCTGCGACTGACCGTTCATCGTACGGAACGTCCGTGACCGCAGGTACTTTCGCTTATGTTCCCAAAGGTCGCTCGGTGGTGAATTGCACCACCCCGCAGCCCGTTAGAACACGCTCTTGTACCCGCTTGTCAGCTAACGTTCACTCACGCCCACGATTGGTCGTATCCGCCGTTATGGAACGCCCGTGACCGCAAATACCTTCGCCTGTGCTCCCACAAGTCGCCTCGGTGGTGTATTGCACCACACCGCAACTCGTCTCTGAACACAAGTTCACGTATTCGCTTGTCAACTAGCGATCACTCACAGCACACAGACACATACGGGCGCACATGCGAAATTTCCAGCAAACACGTTTACGAAGGAAAGTTTTCAAAAAAAAAATATTGAACGCGAGTTTTAGTTAAAACGCCTATGCATTATTGATTGTTTATTTCCTTTTCTTCACAAGTTTCGTTTCCTTATTCTATTACAAAATATTCACTTAACTGTCCCTGCCTCTCTGTGTCCCTACCTACTTCGCACCATACGTTGCTTCTTTTGACTTTGCTTCCTTCTTTTGTTTCTTTGCACTGCTTACCTCGTTTCTTCTTCTACAGGGTCCCTGTCCATTGTCCTTTATTTGTATCCTTGCTTCCTTGTTTTAACTTTTTTTCAGGTCCTTTTCACTTTTTTTAACTTTGGTCACTTTATTTTCTTCCTTTTTAGGCCATGGATTTTAAAAAAATACATGGTCTATTAGGTTTGTTGGAATGTGCGTAACAGGCAGAAGGAGATATCTGCGACCCCATAAAGTATATATATTCTTACTCAGGATCACCAGCCGAATCGATCTAGCCATGTCTGTCTGTCCGTCTGTCCGTCTGTCCGTCTGTCTGTCTGTCCGTCTGTCTGTCTGTATGAGCGTCTGATTCTCAGCTATTAAGAAAACTAGAGACTCCAAATTTTGCATGAAGATTCCTGTATATCCTAGGCAGTAAACGTCGTTTTCGGGTACCACGCCCACCGCCCCCGTAAATCAGTAATTTGTGATTATTAAGCAAAGTTCTAAACTCATAACGCTCTGATTCGGTATACGTAAAGCTGAATACAATATGAACATATTCTCTAAATTACAATCCGATCGGACCAATGTTAGGTACGAGCAGCAGCCTGCGCGCTGCTTTGAGCAGTAGATGTCGACGTCGACGTTGCGTCGTGTTGCTTTACTGTTTACGCGCGTGTATGTGTGTGTGTGTGAGCGAGTAGGCCATATGTATTAAAATAAGTTTGGAAGAATTCTCCGTCAGAAGTGTGTTTACATGTTTGGTACGGATGTTAAAGGGTATCTGTCTGTCGAGCGCGCCCGTCTTGTAGCATTGCGCAGTTGTTTTTGTTTCATTATATTTATATGTATTTTATATGTATTTTATGGTATATAAACGCAAACTGAAAATCCATGGCCTCTTACAGTCTCCGCGTGACTGTAGCCTTTCCGACTAGTTTTTCTTAAAAGAGGTTCTGACTGGCCGCGTCCACTCGCCTGGCACTTCTGTGTCGTAGCCTAATTTTGCAGCCTCGATTTCGACGCTTTTCGTCCGCTGCTGCCCGGCGCTGTCCGCGGTCGCTGCCTGGGCGGCGCTGCCCGCGGTCGCTACCCGCGGTCGCTGCCTATGCTCGGCCGATCATGCTTCGGCTCGTGTCGCTTTGCTTGCGAACTTGCCGTTTTGCCTAGCCTGGCGCCCTGAATGCCTAGATCGGCACGCGACTTGTAGCTTTGCCTAGTTCGGCTTGCGACTTGTCGCCTGCATCGATCCGTTCGTGCGTTTCTGCTGCGTCGGCTTCGTGCTGCCTGCATGCTTCTGCTCGCCTCGCTCTGCTCGCCTCGCTCTGCTCGCTTCGCTCTGCTCGTCTGCTTTTGCTCGCTTCGGTCTGCTTCTGGAATTTTCGGGCGCTGTTACACATGCGTCGTTACTTGTGTGCATGGGCGCCGACCAACGGGCGTTTGCTTGTAGTCTGCACCCCGCGGGCTTGCACTTGCCTATGCCCCTGCCTATGTCTCGCCTATGCTTTGTCTATGTCTTTGCCTATGCCTTGTCTATGTCTTTGCCTACGCCTTGTCTATGTCTTTGCCTACGTCTTGTCTATGTCTTTGCCTTTGCCTTTGCTTGCTACCCATTATATGCAAACCCATGGGGTATTATAAACTTAAAGGTATTTTATTTCATTTAAACTTAACTAAATAACTATTGTGAATCGTTTCATACGTCGTCACAATATCTTATTGTTCGGTCAAGTTTTGTTGCTCTCAACGCTACATGCTACAAAAATTATTTGACTCGTTGCGGGATTTAGTTCCGGCAGAATCCCAAACAGTTCTATAATTTTGTTAACATGAAGCGTAAGTCATCTGCCTATCCATTTAAGCTATCGTTTGAAGGTGCAAATGCAAATACTGACCAGGACATGGCTGATCTGTTTGCTAAGTTCTTTCAAACGACCTATTCAATTTCAACACGCGATGTAAATTCTTATCCTTTCACCATTCTCAGTTCAACTGGCATTTTCGACCCACAATTAAACGAAAGTTCGATTTTCAGGGATTTATGTTTGATAAAACCAGTTTTCTCACCTGGTCCTGACGGAATTCCTAGTTGCGTACTTCGATCTAAGCTATTGCTCAAACTTTTCTCGCTGTCCCTGAAAACTTCCACCTTTCCTTCCATATGGAAGGAATCTTTCATTTTACCGCTTCACAAGAAGGGCAGCAAGTCTGATGCATTAAACTATAGAGGTATCTCAAAATTGTCGGCTATTCCTAAACACTTCGATAATGTCATAAGTCCTCACTTGTAGCATTTCTGTAGATCCGTCATATCTCCTTGTCAGCACGGGTTTAAAAACGTCGTTCCTCCTCGATAAATGTACTTGAGCTTACATCCTTTATAATAAAGGGCTTTCAAAAAAATTTTCAAACTGACGTCATTTATAGCATTTGACTCAGTAAATAACTTCCTTCTTGCACACAAACTAAACATTATTGGTTTCTCACCAAATCTTTTAAGCTGGCTTATAAGTTATTTGGCCAACAGAACACAAGTCTTCTTAAAAAATGCTCTTTCTGACCCTATTCAAGTTACTTCTGGTGTTCCTCAGGGAAGCCATTTAGGTCCCCTTCTTTTTACGCTTTTCATCAATGACCTTCCTTCGGCCATACATAATTCGCGTACTCTTATGTATGCAGATGATGTAAAGCTTTGTTTTCAATTTAAAGACGCCTCCTGTCATTCATCCCTTCAAGCAGACCTCAATAGTTTTAACAGTTGGTGTGGTGCAAAACCAATTAAATCTGAACAGCTCAAAATGCAAGTTGATGTCATTCTCTCGTGCTAGTCCTAAGTACGAATCTTTCACTTTATGTGGTTGTCCTCTGGAAAGAATTACCTCTGTGGACGACCTTGGAGTACGCCTGGACGCTAAACTCAAGTTCTCTGAGCACATTTCTTCCATAGTTAATAAGGCTATGAGTGTACTCGGATTTATTAAGAGATGGGCTAAGGAATTTAACGATCCTTATATAACTAAGTCCCTTCATACCTCACTTGTGCGTCCTATTCTCGAGTATGGATCATGTGTTTGGTGTCCTAGGACCGCATTGAATCCGTTCAAAAGAACTTTTTGATTTTCGCATTGCGTGGACTTAATTGGGATTCAAACTTAAGACTACCTTCCTATACTAACAGACTTCTTCTACTAAATCTACCTTCCTTAGCCAATCGGCGTACTATGCTTGGTGTGGTTTTTATCAATACACTTACACTTCTCTGTCCCTTGCCGTCTAACAAGAAATTATATTCCACTAACTCTTCCTAGTTGTAGGTCGAACTATGCCCTGCACGAACCGTTCAGGGTTCGGACTACAATAAATACTACTTTATTATATCTAACAGCCAATCGACTAATAATTTTAAACTTTCACTACTTTCCCACCTGGCTAGAAGTTAGCAATCTCGCGACCTTCCTATTCGTTAACTGCGCTCCTCGGGCGTTACGAGCGCTTTAATCCATTAACATACTTCTTTTGATCTGATTGGGTTTTCTGGGTTTCCCCATTCCTTTGCAACAAATGTTGGATCAACTAAAATTATCTTTGTACTCCCAGATTAAATTAAATTAAATTAAATTAAATAAATAAATTAAATAAATAATTTAATGATTAATTAATAATTAAAAATTTCAATACAAAAAAAAATATATATTTTTAAATAATATACTTACATTCAACTTAAATTATACTTATAGTTTTAATTTAAATTTACATTTGTTATTTTACTTTATGTCGACTGCTCTTAGTTGACGTTAAATAAATAAATAAATAAATAAATATTCCTGCTCAGGATCACTAGCCGAGTCGATTGAGCCATGTCCGTCTGTCTGTCCGTCTGTCCGTCCGTCCGTCTGTCCGTCTGTTTGGTTGAGACAACAGATCTCAGCAATTAAAAAAGCTAGAGACACCAAATTTGGTGTGAAGATTCCTATATATCCGGGGCAGATAAAGTTTATGTCAAATGTTTGATGCCACGCCCACCGCCCCCGCGAATCGGTAATTTATGATTATTAAGCAAAGTAATAAATGTATAAAGTTATGCTTTGGTATGTATAAAGCTGAATACAATATAAACATATCCCCCAAATAACAATCCGATCGGAACAAAAACACAGAAGTCATTAAAGTCAACGTTTACAGTACAAATGTTGAGCAGTTGATGCCGACGTCGACGTTGCGTCGTGTCGCTTTACTCTTTACGCGCGTAGCTGTGTGAGTGCGAGCGAGTAAGCTATATGTAGTAGAAGAATTTGTGCAGAATTTTTGTTTGAAATTATGAGTGTAGTTTCACACTTGTAACGGATTTTAAAAATTGGGAGAAGGGGGTCTTACTGTCGGGCGCCCGACTGTAGTCTTACCTACTTGTTTCTCTTTGCTCTTGTTCTCTAGTCGCCGGATTGTTACAGCGAGAA
Organism: Zaprionus kolodkinae; assembly: GCA_018901885.1. Classification (NCBI taxonomy): domain Eukaryota; kingdom Metazoa; phylum Arthropoda; class Insecta; order Diptera; family Drosophilidae; genus Zaprionus; species Zaprionus kolodkinae. Next base: position 23,247 of record JAEIFM010000281.1, on the reverse strand, counting down.
GAGTGTCGTATTTTTCATATTGCATTTAGCTTTATACATACCAAAGCAGAACGTTATGGGCTTAATGCTTTGCCTAATAATCGCAAATAACCGATTTGCGGGGGCGGTGGGCGTGGCATCAATCATTTGATATAAACTTGATCTGCCTATGGTTTATAGGAACCTTCATGTCAAATTTGGTATCTCTAGCTTTTTTAATAGCTGAGATCTGTTGTCTCATACAGACGGACAGACGGACAGACGGACGGACGGACAGACGGACAGACAGACGGACATGTCTCAATCGACTCGGCTAGTGATCCTGAGCAAGAATATATATACTTTATGGGGTCTGCCTTATGCCTGTTACATACATTTTGCACAAAGTTAGTATACCCTTTTTTTAACCATTTTCAATGGTCGAAGGGTATAAAAATAACAAGTAGGTAAGGTTACAGTCGGGCGCCCGACAGTAAGATACCCTTCTCCCAATTTTCCAAATGCGTTACAAACGTGTTACCACACTAATAATTCCAAACAGAAATTTCTGCACGAAAACTTTAAATACATATAGCTTACTCGCTCGCACTCACACAGCGACGCGCGTGAAAAGTAAAGCGACACGACGCAATGGGCTGTATGGGCTCCTGGATGGCTCAATCCTATCATCTCGCAGAAGCTCATCAACTTGCTCGTTGATGATCTTCTGCATAGCCGGATTCTTCGGGTAGTACCTCTGCTTGATAGGGTACGCATCCCTCATGGTGATGGTGTGCTCCGCGATGTGCGACACCCCCATCAGCCCATCAAATTTGGCCAGCTCAGACTGTAGGAAGGCCTCCACCTGTTCCTCGTTGGACGCTGCTCCAGTTTCCTGCGCCGCGGCGCCTCGCAATGCAGCGTGGCTAGGCATAGGCCATCTCCTACGGCGCCTACGCTTGCCTCGAGCTGCTAGGGTAACTCGGCTCTCGTCTTCGCCTGGTTCCCTCGTGCCTTCCTCTGTTCCCGGGTTGTTCGCCACGTTTTGAAGATCCGGCTGCTTCTCTACACTCTCTTGCGTCTTTTGTCGTTTCCTTTGTTGATACTCTCTGTCATGTTCATCTGTATTCCTGGGTTGTCGGAACGGGTTCAGCCGCCGCGCGGTGGGACAAACCGGTGGTAAGACCGCGGCCTTACTATTTGCATGCGCTACTGCTTCCACCGTTGCCCGGCGAGTTGTTCCGGCCGTCGGGGTTGTCTCCTCGGTGTACTTTGGAGGCGCAATCGTGCTTGCCCGCACTCGAGGGTTGCCTCGATGCCGCACAGGAAGTCCATGCCGAGGATTACGTCATCCAAGATGACCGGTAGAACCAGCATCGGTATGATCGTCTCCTTCTGTCCGAGCTGGACACGCACTCGTAACGCTCGTGTTACTTCCCTCGACGATCCGTCAGCCAACTTGATGCGGACCAGCGCCGTCCGCTCGTTATCGGGCGTACTCAGCCGGGTAGCCATATGCTCACTTATGAAGCTGCGTGTAGCTCCGGTGTCGATCGTGGCATCCGTCGTCAAATCCTCAATTTTGACGAATGCGATGACACGACCACTGCCACACCGCATCGGTACTACTTCTGGGGACCTTGAGGCTGCGTCTCCGACTGGTTCCCCATCGGTTGAAGACGCGAAGCATTTCCCGCCTGGTCCCGCCGGCAGCAGTCCATAGTGCGCACGTCACGCCGTCCACAGTCCCAACAGAAGAGGACCCTGTCGTTGCGGCAGTTCGTATGCACCAGGCTGCGCGCAGTTGTAGCACAGGCGTTGCGTATTGCTCCTTGTGAGTTCCGGCGCCGCCGCGGCTCCGTTCACCAATGGAGTGGTTCCGCCCTCGCTCGTGGCCGGAATTGGTGTCTCGGTTGCTGATCGCTCCTCCGTTGCTCTGGATATCTGGGTCCTCGCTGCCGTTGTAATCCCTTGGTAGTCTCGTAGGTCGTAATCAACTGGCTCAGCTGGGCCAGAGTCTCGAACTCGTGGCGCCGTGTGAACAGCTGGTACTCGGGCAGCAGGTTGTCGTAGATCCTCTCTAGCTCCTGCTCCCGAGTGTATTTGGCGCGTTGCATCATGGTTCGTAACTCCAGGGTGTAATCGCGGAACGGCTCGCCTTGTCGTTGTACGCGACTTTGTATCTCGTCCTCCAGTCGTTGGAAATAACGTGGGGGTAAGAAAAAATCCATGAATTCTTGTTTGAATTCTTCCCACTTGGCTCGGTAAAGGCGGTTCACTCGGAACCAGTCCTCGGCCTGTCCCGACAGCGTGTTCGCGATCGCCTGTGGCAGCTGTTGTACGTTGATTTGGTAAATTTCAGCCTTCTCTTCCAGATGCTCAATGAAACGGCACGGATCCGCTGCCACCCCACTAAACGACACGCCCCAGCGGTGCACACGGTCTGCCAGTTCGTAAGGCTCCATCCTCCTGTAGCCGGCTCCAGTCATACCGCTCGTGGCCGAGGCTCTTGCCGCGAAGTTTGGAACGGGCAACGTGGTTACGGCCGCTGTGTTTGCAGCGCGGCGCGTATCCGCTCCGGGCATCGGGGACACGTCCTCTGTGTTCGGGTCCTTGGGTACTGGTGACGGGCCACGGGACCGAACCTCCTTGACTTCAGGGGTGGGCGCGGTGCCTAGGCTAGTTTCCAGGTCTAGCATACGCTGCAGCTGCTCCTTTGATAAGTCGCCCTGGTTTATGACTGCTACCAGGCGACTGCGCATCTCCTCCACTGTACCGCTGTTGTCCAATCCTAGTTCCTTCAAGATTGCCTGCAGCTCACTCTTGCGACGAAAGGCGATCCACTGTGTTCCCATGTCGTTTTTTTTTTCGAAAAAAATATTTATTTTGCACGTTGCTCGAGAAGTTTTATTTAAAATTTTTATTTAAATAACGAAGAAATTTGAATTTCTTTTAAGGATTCTTCCCTTGCTTTACTTAAGTCGCGACCGATGTTACTTGTTCGAGTGTCCGCACTCAACTGACTGCCTCGGTATTCGGCACCAAGTCTTATAGTACCTGGTCTCGGTGGTGTCACCAGTCAGGTTGCGCCGGCGCAAGGAAAAAAAACGTCAAGCAGTGAGGAAAAACAATACAGCTTAAGTTGGCGCAAACGCCCGCGTGCGTGTACCGTCTGTACCCCAGACCTTAAGAAATTATCTACGTTCCCTATGCTTGCTTCGTTGTACTAGTTTTCTAGGAAACACATGTAAAGCCTGTCCTACAAACTTTTAAAAACATCAATGTTCCCTATGCTTGCCTTGATACCCTATTTAAAACATGCTCTACCGCTTGCCTAGTTCTGTGGTTCTCTGTGCTTGTCTAATATAACCTGCCAATTTACCTATGTGGGTCTTTAATCCACTTAAAGATGTTAAAATTTCCGATTTCTAAATGTCTAGTCTTAGTAGTTGTTCACGTCAAATAGTTTTCTTTTTTTTCCAAATAAATAAAGGCAAATATCCATACACAATAAATACAAGTTACATATCCAAGTTGTTCAGTTTTAAGTTGTCGCTTAGCTCCTAAGGGAGTTTTTTATTATGCCTATTGGGAAAAGCGATAAGACTCAAAGTTTGTCCGTCCCATCAGCGAAGGCCCTCACAAGAGTCAGGCCGAAAAGTGAATCATCTGCATCTCCGTCGAGCAGATTGATTCAGCGATCCAGTCCATCAATTACCGTCAGTCGTCCGCCATCCAAAGCGCAAAGCGACTCCACGCTCTCGGTAAATTCCACCAAGTCCGTTGTCTCAGCATCGTCCGTCTTTACTCCAGTCACTACCAGATCCGTCACCAACATGGCCCAATCCAGAGCCAGTGCAGCCCTCATGAAATTCATTGCTGTCACCGATCGTGTCAGCCAATTTGAGGCGCGGTTTAACACGCCGAGCGGAAGCACTGGCGCTGTCCCCCCTTCTCGGCAGACGTGCAAAATTCGTCTTGATCAAGTACGGGCGCTGTGGGAAAAGGTTGAGCAGGAATACGAAACCTGTTCTTCTATCCTTACTGGAGAGGGGATAGAGGAGACAATGTCAGTCATGCAGTCCAAGTATGACTATTGTTACTCAGTCTACGAAAACTGTGCTGCTCAGCTGAGTGAGCAGATCGAGGCTACAGCTCCCAGAGCACAGCAGGCGGCTCCAACTGTCGTTTCTTCCGGGTGCCGATTGCCCCCTTGCGACACGGAGATTTTCAGTGGCGACTACTTGCGCTGGCCCACCTTCCGGGACCTTTTCACAGCCATTTATATAAATAATTCAAGGCTGACGGATGTTGAGAAACTGTTCCATCTCAACTCCAAAACGAGTGGCGAGGCTCACGATATCGTCTCCAAGTCCCCACTCACGAATGATGGCTTCGTTTCAGCTTGGTCAAATTTGACACAACGGTTTGAAAATAAACGTTTACTTGTCAATAGCCAACTGAAAGTCCTTTTCGACCTTCCAAATATTCCTCATGAGTCGGGTGCAGCGATCAAGAACCTGCAGAGCACTGTCCAGAGTTGCTTAACTGCGCTGGAAATTTCCAAGGTCAAAACGGAGAATTGGGATTGCCTTTTGGTGTTTTTGTGCTCCTCCAAACTCCCAAAACTTACTCTATCCTTATGGGAGCAATCTCTTCACGGGAAAACAGACATCGTTTCCTGGGCGGAGCTGAACTCCTTCCTTCAAGAGAGGTATCGTACTCTCGAAGCGATAGAGGATATGAAACCAAGTTCTACAGCACAGACCTTCCAGAAGTCCAAAAAGGACACGGTGCCTCCAAAAAGAATCCAATCCTTCGAGAACAAGGTGAATATCAAACCACAGTCCTGCAAACTATGTTCAAGGAAAATCATCCGATCCGTCTATGTCCGCAATTTTTACAAATGTCCATCCAAGATCGCTGTACATACATCAAACAGCAAAAACTCTGCCTTAATTGTTTTGCACGCCAACATCAGGTTGCTCAATGCACAAGTATCCATAATTGTTTCACTTGCAAAGGGCGTCACAACACTCTGCTTCACCGTGACGTCAATCCGCAAATTCCTGCGGCTTCTTCAAGTTCGGCAAATCCTGCCACTCCAGCAAATTCACATCAAAATATACAGTCCACTAGTTCCTCAAATGTTCAAAATTATTTCGCATCCAATTCGCAGAACGTTCTATTAGGAACCGCAGTAATAAATATCTGCCATCGTGGTACGTGCTTTAAGGCTCGTGCTTTGATCGATTCAGGATCTGAGGCGACCTTTATTTCCGAACGCATGTTCAACATTGTGAAACCATTTTTCCAAAATGTCCATGCACAAGTAGCCGGCCTAAATCAAGGCGTAGCTGCAAAGCCTGAGAAGTTATGTCACTTCGATATTGGCTCTCCATCGAAACCCCGCATCAAGATCGAAGCTTCAGCCTTCGTCTTGCCTCATCTGGCGGGCAATCTTCCATCGTATCCGATTCCGTCCAATTTCGTAAATCAACTTCCTGATTTACCTTTGGCTGATCCCTCCTTTTACCGAAGTTCGCAGATCGACGTGCTTATTGGCGCAGACATCCTTCCAGCTATTCTCTTAGGCGGCTCCAGATCCAATATTTGTGGATCACTTCTTGGTCAAGAGACCATTTTCGGATGGATCCTTTCAGGTCCTGTGAGGAGTCCATCCAATTCCAAAGTTATTTCGGCGTATACTACACGCATCTCGGTCAGCCAGAACCAAGAACTCGAAAACCTTTTAACAAGGTTTTGGGAGGTGGAAGATCTACCATCGAAGATGGTAAAGAAGTCAGACTCCGACTGCGAGTACATTTTTGTTCGCACCACAACCAGGAATAGTGAGGGGAGGTATGTCGTGACTCTCCCATTCAAGACTCCTGACAACATAAGTTTGGGACATTCCAGGTCCATAGCGCTCTCTCAATTTCTCCGGAGCGAGAATAGGTTTAAAAAAAACCCTGAACTGAAACTCCAATACGATTCCGTAGCACAGGAGTATTTGGACTTAGGCCACATGCGAGAGGTCCCTCCAAGTAATGATAGCGACAACTTTTACTTACCGCATCACGCAGTGTTGAAGCCTGACAGCACAACCACAAAGCTACGCGTTGTATTTAACGCCTCCAGTCCATCATCCAATGGACAGAGTCTTAACGACGTCCTGCATCCAGGACCAGTTCTCCAATCTGACCTCATGATTCAGATTATTAAGTGGCGTTTCTTCCGCTACGTATTCAATGCCGATATAACTAAAATGTATCGGCAAATTCTTGTTCATCCGCTCCACACTCGGTTCCAGCGGATTCTATTTCGTAACAGGGAGGAAAAGATCTGCGACTATGAGCTGCAAACAGTAACGTTTGGCATTAACTGTGCCCCTTTTCTAGCTATCAGGGTTTTGCAACTTTTTTCCGAAGATATTCGTTCGCAATATCCCATCGCGAGTCAGATCCTGAAGGGACATATGTATGTTGACGATGTCCTGGCTGGCGCACACACTATAAAGGAGGCCATTGGGGCAATACGTGAACTTCGGGAAGGTCTAGCTTCAGCAGGGTTTCCTCTGAGGAAGTGGGCCTCCAACCATAAAGAGGTCCTTAGTGACATTCCAAAGGATCACAGGCTCCACACTGACTTTCTCGACTTAGAAGAAGCCAGCGTTGCCAAAACTCTTGGTGTCAGGTGGCAAGCCGACACTGATGAGTTTTTCTTCGTACCATACGAGCTAGACTCCAAGACTCCTTCCCTCTCTAAACGCGAGGTTCTATCGCAAATTGCCAAACTGTTTGATCCAGCAGGATGGCTCGCTCCGTATGTCGTGCGCGCTAAGATTTTCATGCAGGAGATCTGGCTTCAAGAGCTTAGTCTCGAAAAGAAATGGCGCGAATTCCAAGAAGATCGTGATCTTCTCCGCGACATTCGTATCCCTAGATGGATACACTTCCATCCTAAGGCGCGTATTCAGTATCACGGATTCTGTGATGCTTCCCAGAGCGCATATGGAGCGGCAATATATATTCGTGTCGAACAAAACGACACTGTTTCCACTCATCTTCTCGCTGCAAAGACACGAGTTGCACCCATCAAGACAGTATCTTTACCACGTTTAGAGTTGCGCGGTGCCGTGCTGCTTTTGGATCTATGCGCGGCGCTCCTTCCTTCTCTTCCAAAAGGCTCCAATTTTTCATTCTGGACTGATTCTACCATTGTTTTGGCATGGCTACAAAAGCCTCCGTGTTCATGGACAACTTTCGTGGCAAATCGAGTAGCGAAAATTGCCCAGAGCTCAATTGAAGGGACGTGGCACCATGTCAGGTCCGAACAGAATCCTGCCGATCTAGCAAGCCGAGGGGTGTCGGCTCGGGACCTGCGGGATAGCCAGCTGTGGTGGCAAGGGCCCCAATGGCTGAGCAGCGCACGAGAGCTATGGCCACTCAGCGCTGATAGTATATCGGAAACGGACTTGGAGAAACGTCCAGTCAAAAATTGTTTCCTGGCCGTTCCGAACACGACTGATTTCTCCACACGTTTTTCCAGCTTCAATAGAGCAGTCCGAGTAACCGCGATTATCCAGCGTTTCATCAATCGGTGCAAGAAGTCCGATATAATTTTTCCGTCTGAATTCAGCGTAGACGAATTAGCCCAAGCACAAGAAAGGCTTATACAGTGCTCTCAAAGAGCAGGATTTGCGACAGAGTACCACTGCTTGTGCTCCAAGAAGGCGATCCCAAGGTCTAGCACGGTAGCTAATCTTAACCCATTCCTAGATCCAAAGGGAATTCTGAGAGCATGTGGGCGTGTGAGGGCATCCGAGTCCTTAAGTTACGATGAGAAGCATCCGATTCTCCTTCCGTATTCCAGTAACTTCACACGGCTCATAGCTCAATTCACTCACAAGATTACGCTGCATGGCGGGAACCAGCTTATGACACGGCTCATCCGATCCAAGTTTTGGATACCAAAGTTAAAAAACTTGTTGAAATCCATAACGAGCTCCTGTCGGGTTTGCACAATCCACAAGAAAAAGCTCCAATCGCAACTCATGGGAGTCCTCCCCGCAGAGCGATCCACGTTCTCACGTCCGTTTACACACACTGGTGTTGATTATGCCGGGCCTTTTGAAATCAAAAATTATACGGGCAGAGCATGTTTGATTACAAAAGGGTATGTGTGTGTATTTGTGTGTTTCAGCACTAGAGCAATCCATCTAGAAGCTGCTTCTGATCTCACCACTGAGAAATTTCTGTCCGCCTTCGCGCGTTTTGTATCGAGGCGTGGCTGCCCCGCCCAGGTCTTTTCTGATAACGGAAAGACTTTTGTCGGAGCCTCCAACGTGCTGACACAAGATTTCTTGGAGGCAACAAGATCGACAGTTGTCAATTATTATAGTCACCAGCAGATAACGTGGCGGTTCAACCCCCCGGAGCTCCACATATGGGAGGTCTCTGGGAAGCGGGGGTTAAAAAAACTCTTTTCTACAAGGCAACGTCCTCCTATAAGTACACTTTCGAGGAGCTTTCGACTCTCCTGTGTAAAATAGAAGCCTGTCTGAACTCCAGACCACTGTCTCCTTTATCCGAGGATCCGACTGACCTGTTGGCCCTTACTCCAGGCCATTTTCTCACGGGTGGTCCCCTCCTCGCAGCAACTGAGCCCGAAATCCAGTCTGATGCGGCGTCCATCATCAATCGATGGCAACGGCTTAAGGCTCAAAGCCAGCAGTTCTGCTTGCGATGGAAGCACGAATACCTTCAGGAACTGCACAAACGTAACAAATGGCAGTATCCTGAAAGGAATATGCAGACCGATGATATGGTTGTCATAAAGGATGACAACCTTCTACCCAATGAGTGGCGCCTTGGCAGAGTGATCGGCGCTCACCCAGGCGCAGACGGCCTCGTCCGTGTTGTCGACCTTCTCACTTGCAGAGGAACAGTCAGGAGACCAGTAGCGAAACTAGTGCTCCTTCCGACCCAGTTGTGACTCCTGATCTCCCCCCTTACGTGTTTGTCATGTGGCATCCCTCCAGCATCCAAAATAATGTCAAAATCCAATTTTCTATCTTCCTTACAAGTAGATCACAAGATGACTCCACGGCCACGTAACAACATCAACAACTCCCATCCGGAAGTCGCGAGGGTATTCCGGTGCCGTATCTGCAGAGGAGTGCATGCACTGCGAAAATGCAATCGCTTCCTACAATTAAGCGCAGAGAAGCGGCTCCGAGCGGTACTGGCCAACCGGTACTGCCCAAACTGCCTGGCCCACCAACATTCCGGAAGGTCCTGTCGGTCAACCGATACGTGTCGTGAGTGCCAGGGAGAGCACCACACGCTCCTACACCTGGATGCTGCTGATGGACCTCGCCGACCAACACGAACTAGAGGTGAGAGGACCCCACGGCAACGGTCAACGGCTCGACAGCCGCCACTCCTGCCGCTCCTGGGGTCACCCTCTCATCTCTCATCCAAATGAGGAGCGTGAGCATCCTACCAACAGCGACCGTCTTGGTGGACACTGGGACCAAGAGCTTTACAGTGTTGGTAATGCTCGATCCATGCTCGCCGCTCAGCCGCATCAATGCCTCAATGGCAACGGCGTTGGGGCTGGCAGTAGCGCGTGTTGGCCGGGAATGGGCGTGCTCCGCGGTCATCCGTTCTCCGGTGGCTGAATCCACCAGGCTGGAAGTGGTCCTCAAGACGGAGAACCAGCTCCAACTCCGCACTCCGTCTAGGGAGTTACCAGAGGGATTAAAGGACTCCTTTGCCAGCATCACCCTGGCTAATGACCGTTTTTTCAAGCCCAACACCATCTCCTTGGTGCTCGGCGCGGACGTCTACGGGCGTATCATACTGCCCGGAACCATACCCGGGACCTCGAAGGCCCCACTAGCACAAAACACCATCTTCGGGTGGGTTCTCTCCGGCTCCAGCAGTTGCTAACCAACTAGGCGCCCCCTTCCGTCTCTGCAATATTGCAATTATATTGCAAGGGGGGCGGAATGTTTACGTCAAATATTCTAGTATTTAATTAGTTGTTAGTATTTATTTTTAAGTAATCGAAATCGAAGAATTACCATCGTTAAGAAAAAGAATTGTCATCCCTAACTCTGCAAGTCATTTTGTTTCAAAAAAAAAAATCAACAAGTGAAATAAACCGCACGCAGTATTTTAAATTCGAGTGCTTTTGTGATAAAACTAATATTCCCACGGGAGACCTGCTTCTACTAAGCCATCAGCGCCCTACCCCAACAGTAGTCCCTGCTCGGGCGCCATCTGTAAAGATGTTTTCTCGGGCTAGGGTACAACTCTCAGTCTAGCCAGGGTCTTTACAGCAAAATTTATAAATGACTAGGACCACTAAGACGTTTAGAAAGAGAGAGAAAGGGGGTCACTGGCAGATCAGAAAAGCTGAGACAAATGTCGGGCATAGCGAACACGCCCCTTTTCACGCGTACACGTGGCCCGTGTCTTCCACGTGTACTCGTGAACGACGCAGAAGGGTGTTTTCACCGTACCTGACACTTTGGCCGCGTTTTCGCTGTGCACCTGGTCGGCTGCAGGCTGTGGGGGAACGCTCGTGACTACGGGTACTGCCGCCTGCACTCTCACAAATCGCTCGGTGGTGTATTACACCACGCCACACTTGTGAACGCACGCTCCTGTACCCCGCGTCAACTATCGTTCACTCACGACACGACCTGCGACTGACCGTTCATCGTACGGAACGTCCGTGACCGCAGGTACTTTCGCTTATGTTCCCAAAGGTCGCTCGGTGGTGAATTGCACCACCCCGCAGCCCGTTAGAACACGCTCTTGTACCCGCTTGTCAGCTAACGTTCACTCACGCCCACGATTGGTCGTATCCGCCGTTACGGAACGCCCGTGACCGCAAATACCTTCGCCTGTGCTCCCACAAGTCGCCTCGGTGGTGTATTGCACCACACCGCAACTCGTCTCTGAACACAAGTTCACGTATTCGCTTGCCAACTAGCGATCACTCACAGCACACAGACACATACGGGCGCACATGCGAAATTTCCTGCAAACACGTTTACGAAGGAAAGTTTCCAAAAAAAAAATATTGAACGCGAGTTTTAGTTAAAACGCCTATGCATTATTGATTGTTTATTTCCTTTTCTTCACAAGTTTCGTTTCCTTATTCTATTACAAAATATTCACTTAACTGTCCCTGCCTCTCTGTGTCCCTACCTACTTCGCACCATACGTTGCTTCTTTTGACTTTGCTTCCTTCTTTTGTTTCTTTGCACTGCTTACCTCGTTTCTTCTTCTACAGGGTCCCTGTCCATTGTCCTTTATTTGTATCCTTGCTTCCTTGTTTTAACTTTTTTTCAGGTCCTTTTCACTTTTTTTAACTTTGGTCACTTTATTTTCTTCCTTTTTTTTCTTAAGAGAGGTTCTGACTGGCCGCGTCCACTCGCCTGGCACTTCTGTGTCGTAGCCTAATTTTGCAGCCTCGATTTCGACGCTTTTCGTCCGCTGCTGCCCGGCGCTGTCCGCGGTCGCTGCCTGGGCGGCGCTGCCCGCGGTCGCTACCCGCGGTCGCTGCCTATGCTCGGCCGATCATGCTTCGGCTCGTGTCGCTTTGCTTGCGAACTTGCCGTTTTGCCTAGCCTGGCGCCCTGAATGCCTAGATCGGCACGCGACTTGTAGCTTTGCCTAGTTCGGCTTGCGACTTGTCGCCTGCATCGATCCGTTCGTGCGTTTCTGCTGCGTCGGCTTCGTGCTGCCTGCATGCTTCTGCTCGCCTCGCTCTGCTCGCTTCGCTCTGCTCGTCTGCTTTTGCTCGCTTCGGTCTGCTTCTGGAATTTTCGGGCGCTGTTACACATGCGTCGTTACTTGTGTGCATGGGCGCCGACCAACGGGCGTTTGCTTGTAGTCTGCACCCCGCGGGCTTGCACTTGCCTATGCCCCTGCCTATGTCTCGCCTATGCTTTGTCTATGTCTTTGCCTATGCCTTGTCTATGTCTTTGCCTACGCCTTGTCTATGTCTTTGCCTACGTCTTGTCTATGTCTTTGCCTTTGCCTTTGCTTGCTACCCATTATATGCAAACCCATTTAAACTTAACTAAATAACTATTGTGAATCGTTTCATACGTCGTCACAATATCTTATTGTTCGGTCAAGTTTTGTTGCTCTCAACGCTACATGCTACAAAAATTATTTGACTCGTTGCGGGATTTAGTTCCGGCAGAATCCCAAACAGTTCTATAATTTTGTTAACATGAAGCGTAAGTCATCTGCCTATCCATTTAAGCTATCGTTTGAAGGTGCAAATGCAAATACTGACCAGGACATGGCTGATCTGTTTGCTAAGTTCTTTCAAACGACCTATTCAATTTCAACACGCGATGTAAATTCTTATCCTTTCACCATTCTCAGTTCAACTGGCATTTTCGACCCACAATTAAACGAAAGTTCGATTTTCAGGGATTTATGTTTGATAAAACCAGTTTTCTCACCTGGTCCTGACGGAATTCCTAGTTGCGTACTTCGATCTAAGCTATTGCTCAAACTTTTCTCGCTGTCCCTGAAAACTTCCACCTTTCCTTCCATATGGAAGGAATCTTTCATTTTACCGCTTCACAAGAAGGGCAGCAAGTCTGATGCATTAAACTATAGAGGTATCTCAAAATTGTCGGCTATTCCTAAACTCTTCGATAATGTCATAAGTCCTCACTTGTAGCATTTCTGTAGATCCGTCATATCTCCTTGTCAGCACGGGTTTAAAAACGTCGTTCCTCCTCGATAAATGTACTTGAGCTTACATCCTTTATAATAAAGGGCTTTCAGAAAAATTTTCAAACTGACGTCATTTATAGCATTTGACTCAGTAAATAACTTCCTTCTTGCACACAAACTAAACATTATTGGTTTCTCACCAAATCTTTTAAGCTGGCTTATAAGTTATTTGGCCAACAGAACACAAGTCTTCTTAAAAAATGCTCTTTCTGACCCTATTCAAGTTACTTCTGGTGTTCCTCAGGGAAGCCATTTAGGTCCCCTTCTTTTTACGCTTTTCATCAATGACCTTCCTTCGGCCATTCGCGTACTCTTATGTATGCAGATGATGTAAAGCTTTGTTTTCAATTTAAAGACGCCTCCTGTCATTCATCCCTTCAAGCAGACCTCAATAGTTTTAACAGTTGGTGTGGTGCAAAACCAATTAAATCTGAACAGCTCAAAATGCAAGTTGATGTCATTCTCTCGTGCTAGTCCTAAGTACGAATCTTTCACTTTATGTGGTTGTCCTCTGGAAAGAATTACCTCTGTGGACGACCTTGGAGTACGCCTGGACGCTAAACTCAAGTTCTCTGAGCACATTTCTTCCATAGTTAATAAGGCTATGAGTGTACTCGGATTTATTAAGAGATGGGCTAAGGAATTTAACGATCCTTATATAACTAAGTCCCTTTATACCTCACTTGTGCGTCCTATTCTCGAGTATGGATCATGTGTTTGGTGTCCTAGGACCGCATTGAATCCGTTCAAAAGAACTTTTTAATTTTCGCATTGCGTGGACTTAATTGGGATTCAAACTTAAGACTACCTTCCTATACTAACAGACTTCTTCTACTAAATCTACCTTCCTTAGCCAATCGGCGTACTATGCTTGGTGTGGTTTTTATCAATACACTTACACTTCTCTGTCCCTTGCCGTCTAACAAGAAATTATATTCCACTAACTTTTCCTAGTTGTAGGTCGAACTATGCCCTGCACGAACCGTTCAGGGTTCGGACTACAATAAATACTACTTTATTATATCTAACAGCCAATCGACTAATAATTTTAAACTTTCACTACTTTCCCACCTGGCTAGAAGTTAGCAATCTCGCGACCTTCCTATTCGTTAACTGCGCTCCTCGGGCGTTACGAGCGCTTTAATCCATTAACATACTTCTTTTGATCTGATTGGGTTTTCTGGGTTTCCCCATTCCTTTGCAACAAATGTTGGATCAACTAAAATTATCTTTGTACTCCCAGATTAAATTAAATTAAATTAAATTAAATAAATAAATTAAATAAATAATTTAATGATTAATTAATAATTAAAAATTTCAATACAAAAAAAAATATATTTTTAAATAATATACTTACATTCAACTTAAATTATACTTATATTTTTAATTTAAATTTACATTTGTTATTTTACTTTATGTCGACTGCTCTTAGTTGACGTTAAATAAATAAATAAATAAATAAATATTCCTGCTCAGGATCACTAGCCGAGTCGATTGAGCCATGTCCGTCTGTCTGTCCGTCCGTCCGTCTGTCCGTCTGTCTGTTTGAGACAACAGATCTCAGCAATTAAAAAAGCTAGAGACACCAAATTTGGTGTGAAGATTCCTATATATCCGGGGCAGATAAAGTTTATGTCAAATGTTTGATGCCACGCCCACCGCCCCCGCGAATCGGTAATTTATGATTATTAAGCAAAGTAATAAATGTTTAAAGTTATGCTTTGGTATGTATAAAGCTGAATACAATATAAACATATCCCCCAAATAACAATCCGATCGGAACAAAAACACAGAAGTCATTAAAGTCAACGTTTACAGTACAAATGTTGAGCAGTTGATGCCGACGTCGACGTTGCGTCGTGTCGCTTTACTCTTTACGCGCGTAGCTGTGTGAGTGCGAGCGAGTTAGCTATATGAAGTAGAAGAATTTGTGCAGAATTTTTGTTTGAAATTATGAGTGTAGTTACACACTTGTAACGGATTTTAAAAATTGGGAGAAGGGGGTCTTACTGTCGGGCGCCCGACTGTAGTCTTACCTACTTGTTTCTCTTTGCTCTTGTTCTCTAGTCGCCGGATTCTTACGGCGAGAAGAGTGTCGTATTTTTCATATTGCATTTAGCTTTATACATACCAAAGCAGAACGTTATGGGCTTAATGCTTTGCCTAATAATCGCAAATAACCGATTTGCGGGGGCTGTGGGCGTGGCATCAATCATTTGATATAAACTTGATCTGCCTATGGTTTATAGGAACCTTCATGTCAAATTTGGTATCTCTAGCTTTTTTAATAGCTGAGATCTGTTGTCTCATACAGACGGACAGACGGACGGACGGACAGACGGACAGACGGACAGACGGACAGACGGACAGACAGACGGACATGTCTCAATCGACTCGGCTAGTGATCCTGAGCAGGAATATTTATTTATTTATTTAACGTCAAATTTCCCATAGTGGGTTG
Organism: Zaprionus kolodkinae; assembly: GCA_018901885.1. Classification (NCBI taxonomy): domain Eukaryota; kingdom Metazoa; phylum Arthropoda; class Insecta; order Diptera; family Drosophilidae; genus Zaprionus; species Zaprionus kolodkinae. The sequence continues at coordinate 8,052 of JAEIFM010000281.1, read as the reverse complement.
TTTCCAGGGCTAATTTTGTATTTCTATGTTCGGTTTTCGCAATGTTACAGATTTTACATTCATTTATGATGTTTTGGATAAGTTTTTGATAATCGGGGTAATAGTAAAGTTCTTTGAACTGAAGTGTGAGTTTTTCTATGCCAGGGTGTAATAATTCTTTATGTGTTTTGAGGATAATTTCTTTAAATTGAGCATATGTTTGGATATCTATTAGTTTACCACTGGTTCTCATAGTTTTAGTGAAATTGTCGGAACTTATAATTTGAATATAAGCATTTTGAAAGACTTTAAAGTCGGCTTCATTAGGGAAGTAAATAACACTTTTCTTAGTGCAGAGGTATTCTTTAATTAGGTCTTTGGCAAAGGTGTCGGTCATTTCTTTATAACTAATTTTTATTCTAGTTTTATGAAAGTATCTTATTATTTGGACATCGTCAAAATTTTCTTTTAGGAATTTTAATTGTCTGTTATAATAATTGAGGGGTCTTTCGGTTAAGGAAATGTGGCTTTGATTGCCTTCTTGTGCGCCATGCACAGTAGCTGCTGTGGTAATGGAAACTGGGTTAAATTCTCCTAGGAACTTTTCTTGAATTTGAATTCTGGATAAGGCATCAGCGACATGATTTTCCTTACCAGGTAGGTATTGGATATTATAATCATATTCATTTAACTTTATCTTCCATCTTTGTAATTTCATATTGGGTTCTTTTACATTACTTAGCCATACAAGTGGCCTATGATCGCTTAATATTTTGAACTTTCTACCGAATAGGTAAGACCTGATATATTTTGTTGCCCATACTATAGCTAATAGTTCTTTTTCTATTGCTGAGTAATTGAGTTCGTGTTCGTTAAGAGTTCTGCTTGCATAGCAAATAGGTTTATGCTCTTGAGATAATACAGCACCTATAGCTATATTACTTGCATCTGTTGTTAATGAAAATTTCTTTTCGAAGTTAGGGTATATTAGTATTGGATTGGATGTGATGAGTACTTTTAGTTTTTCGAAAGCGGACATGTAATCGTTATCTTCTGTATTGATTATTGCTCCTTTTTTTAATATAAGGGTGATTGGTTTTGCTATTTTTGCAAAATTGGGGATTACGGTAACATCCGCAGAGTCCAAGAAAAGACTTTATTCCTTTTGTGGTTTTAGGAATGGGAAAATTAACAATTTATTTTGTTAGGGTTCGGTTTCATACCGTCTGTTGTGATAATGTGACCAAGAAATTCTGTTTCTTTCTTCAGAAATTCACATTTATCAAGTTGCAATTTTAAGTTAGCTGATCGTAGCTTTTCGAATACTGTTTTCAATGATATTATGTGTTATTCTAATGAAGTGGAATAAATGATAATATCATCTAAGTAAACTAAACAATCCTTGTAGATTAAATCTTCTAGGAGGTTGTTCATGCAACGTTGAAAAGTTGCTGGTGCATTTTTCAGACCAAAGGGCATACGAAGATATTCGTAATGTCCATGTTTTGTTGAAAATGCTGTTTTGGATATTGATCGCGGGTCCATTTGAATTTGATGAAAACCTTTAGCTAAATCAATAGTTGAGAAGTATTGACAGCGTCCAAGCTTGTGTAATATTTCTTCCATTACAGGAATAGGGAATTTGTTATTTATATGGTAACTGCGATACTCTATGATTAATCGAAATTTTGGTTTGCCAGAAGCATCGTTTTTCTTTTGGACAATCCAAATTGGAGAACAATAAGGGGATTTAGATTTCCTAATTATATTTTGTTATATCATTTCGTTAATTTGCTTGTTGGCCTCTTGATCAAACGCTTGGGGGTATTTTTAAGGTTTTTTATAAATAGGGTCTTCGTGCTTTGTAAGAATAGAATGTTTAATTAGAATGTGAAGGTCAAATTTTCACCTTCTCTGTAAAAATATCATCAAAAATTTTGTTTCATAATATTGATAGATGAACCAGTGTCTTGGCACCTAAGAGTAATATTATTCATTTTAATTTTTAAGAATGGGTTTCCTCTTCCTCTGAGTCGCTTTCCGCTTCCGAGGTTGGTTGAAGAAAATTTTCGCTTGTGTCCATCTTGTCTTGGCCACTTTGCCTTTTAACTGGAGGGTGCATTGGTACCTTGTTGTTGGTTATTAAGGGAATTTTGGACTCTACCTTAATTTAGTTTTTGCTTGAATTCACTGAAAACTTGTGGGCTTGATTCCACTGGTTTGGAACTAGTGCTTGGATAAGATTTATTTGTTGCATGCATTGCATTGCTCACGAAATTTTGACAAAAGGACAAAAGTCCTTTACTCTTTGAGTTTTGGGAAGGGTTTGAGTTAGAATTTTTTTGGGGTTTTGTTCGGTCGTTGTAAGTTACGTCGTATACGCCTTCTTCTTGCGCTACTCGTTTGAGTTTGGATACTGTTGATATATCGGATCTAGCAAGAGGCATAAATAGCTTAACAGGTAACTTTCTCTTGATTACATTTTTATACCCTTCGACCATTGAAAATGGTCAAAAAAGGGTATACTAGCTTTGTGAAAAATGTATGTAACAGGCATAAGGAGGCGTGGCAGACCCCATTCGGTATATATATTCTTGCTCAGGTTCACTAGCCGAGTCGATTGAGACATGTCCGTCTGTCTGTCCGTCTGTCCGTCTGTTTGTTTGAGACAACAGATCTCAGCTATTAAAAAAGCTAGAGACACCAAATTTGGTATGAAGGTACCTATATTTCCGGGGCAGGTGAAGTTTATGTCAAATGTTTGATGCCACGCCCACCGCCCCCGCAAATCGGTAATTTACGATTATTAAGCAAATCATTGAACTTATAAAGTTCTGCTTTGGTATGTATAACGCTGAATGCAATATGAACACATCTTCCAAATTACAATCCGATCGGACCAATAACACAGAAGTTATTAAAGTCAACGTTTTCAGAACAAATGTTCGGTACGGGCAGCAGCTTGCGCGCTGCTTTGAGCAGTTGACGCCGACGTCGACGTTGTGTCGTGTCGATTTACTCTTTACGCGCGTCGCTGTGTGAGTGCGAGCGAGTAAGCTATATGTAGTAGATCTATTTGTGCAGAATGTCTGTTTGAAATTATGAGTGTGGTTACACGTTTGTAACGGATTTGGAAAATTGGGAGAAGGGTATCTTACTGTCGGGTGCCCGACTGTAGCCTTATATACTTGTTAATTGTAGTGTTTAACGCAATTGTGTAAACTATAGCGTTATTAACATCGTTCTCTAACATGAGTTTGTTTGATATGATAAATGACTTAGTTTCTAGATCTTCGACGAACTTACGGATATTTCCAGGGAAGGGTGTGTTGTAGAGACGTCGTAGCAGCTCCTCACATGGTGTTTGGGTTTTGTACTCATTAATAAGGGCATTCATCAGGTCTGGCCAGCTTCTGGCTTCGGATAGTTGGGATACGCGTTGGGCATCTCCTGCGAGTTGCATCTCGATTGCACTAAAGAACACATGCTTCTGTCTGGTGTCACTTGTTGGGTATAATTGAAGTACGAACTCGATAAAGGCACTGAGCTCTTGAGTGTTTCCGCTGATTGCAGGTATTTGTCTAATTTGACCTAACGCCTGATTCTGGTGGGGCTCCGACAACAGTTGAACTTGTTCGGTTGCCATGATTTTGTTGTTTTGTTTTAGCAGAGTTTGTTTTCTTTTTTTTTTTTTGTGTTTTTACACTTTTTATGGTTGGTTGTTATACCCTTCGACCATTGAAAATGGTCAAAAAAGGGTATACTAGCTTTGTGCAAAATGTATGTAACAGGCATAAGGAGGCGTGGCAGACCCCATAAAGTATATATATTCTTGCTCAGGATCACTAGCCGAGTCGATTGAGACATGTCCGACTGTCTGTCCGTCTGTCCGTCCGTCCGTCCGTCTGTCCGTCTGTTTGTTTGAGACAACAGATCTTAGCTATTAAAAAAGCTAGAGACACCAAACTTGGTATGAAGGTTCATATATATTCAGACCGAGGGTTTAATAAAAAAAATAAAAACACAGTTGCTTTTAAGTTTATTAGTTAAACACTTTTTTATTTGCTTCCAAAGGAAGAACTAGAGCCTTTAGATTATGTAGGGTTTGATAACAGACTTTAGCGAACTATCGCGGTTGATAGCGTACTCGGTGCTCGGGACTGAGCTGAACTGAACAGATCTAAGCTGAACTGAACAGAACTAAACTGAAAGTTTACTGAACTACTACTTAGATGCGTACCTGGGTTTATATAGGCAGAGTGGGTGTTAAGAGAGCAAACTCTTTAAGAGAGTTTAGCTAATTTGATTCTAATGTTCTCTTTAAGAGAGTTTTGTCTGATTTGACTTTAATGTTCTCTCTCTTTAAAGATCAGAGATGCAATTAATAAAAACATTGGCCTTTAATGGTCGTGTGATAATTGTCGTGTGGGCGAACTAGAGCTTCGTAAAGTTTTTACAAAAACTTCTCTCGGTTTTTCCCGTATTCGCTCTCTTTTCACGAATCTCATGTCCGAGTTTACGGATCTTGAGACTCATCATAACGCCTTTAATGCCAAAAAAAAACTTTCTCCTACACCAGTGGCAGTTGATCACTCAAATGTTCCTCTTCAAGCAACATCTGAAACATCTTCAGTCCCTCTTCTTCCCACGAACGACCCTCTTTTGATGAGTTTTAACTCTCCACTCCCGTCCTGCTCTGGGAAAACCATTGGAAGGGATATTTCTGTCTTGCCAACTTCAAATAAAAAAAAGACAAGACAACTTTAGGGTTGACCCCTCCGTTGCCTATCTTGCCTAGCTCCAGTCAGAGCAAAAACAAGATAGCCACGACCAACTTACCGGGAAACACTATACAGAGTGTAAAACCTCTTGTTGCGGTGAAGCCGAAGAAAGTAGTGTTTGTCTCCCGATTGGCCCCTGACACTACTAGTGAGGATGTACAATCGTATATCCTTTCAAAATCACATATACCAAATATGTTGGTTGAGAAGTTTAACTTCAAATTTTCGCGGGACATATCTTCATTCAAGATAAGTTTTGGTGAACTTATTGCTCTAACCCTGTGCCTATTAACAAGTGCTATTAACTCGGTGCTAGTGCTTATATTTTTTCACACAATTAAATCATTTACTTTGGTGATTTAATTTTCTTGCCCTTCTTTGGCGTCATTGTTGTTTTTGTTTGAGTACTTACTCTTACTCTCTTGTACTCCCCACGCTCTCTAGCTCTCACTCTGTTTACGCTCTCGCTCTGCTTACCCTCTGTTGTTGTTTTGTTTGAGTGCATTCTCTCTCATTCTCAACCGCTCAGATCGTAACAGCTGAGCTTGTATTTCTAGCTTGTGCACTTGCGTTGGGTACAACTAACAAACTAACTGTTTCTCTCATTTATTATTCTGCCTATTCCTATTTTCTTTTCCTTGCATTTTTGGAGTTCCTACGTTTGTTCGGGTACATCAATTTATACAAAAAGTTAACGTTCGGTTTTAAATCTTTACATTTTTTATTTTTTATTTCATTTTTCTTTTTATCTCATTTATTCTTTTATTTTTTAAGCATTTCAAAAATGCTGCCTTGCTGTGCATCAAAATGCAAATGCGCTGCTGATCCCAATGCCGATTACATTGGCTGCTGGCAATGCGATAATTTCATGCACGTAAAATGTGCTGGCCTCTCTTTAAAGATCAGAGATGCAATTAATAAAAACATCGGCCTTAAATGGTCGTGTGATAATTGTCGTGTGGGCGAACTAGAGCTTCGTAAAGTTTTTACAAAAACGATCTAATTGTTAAGGAGTTCACTCCAAAACAAAGAAGCCGAACCGCCGTATCCCTGCCAACGTTATCAATTTCATCCCCAACCAAGACCTCCACAACTCCAAAAGATGGAATGCAGGCAAAAAAATAATATCGCATCTTTCTATTGCCTATCAAAACGTTAGAGGTCTTAACACTAAGATTTCTAATCTTTTTGTTGATAGCTCATCTTTTGATTTCAAAATACTAATACTTACTGAAACCTGGTTAAAGCCTACCATAAGTAACTTAGAACTTTTTCCCCAATAAATACACTACCTTCAGATGTGACCGTCTATCACGATCTGGTGGTGGTGTTCTTATTGCTGTTGAATCAGACATGTCGTCAGAAATTGTTTTGACGCTTTGTCCACCTCACGTTGAATTTGTGTGTGTAAAAATAAGCGTGAATCAAATTTCAATTTATATAACTTGCTCTTATATTCCTCCTTCTTCTGAACTTTCTCTGTATGCAGAACATCTTTCCTGCATTCAATCTATTGAATCTAAACTTTTGGACAGAGATTACCTCTTGGTTTTTGGCGACTTTAACTTGCCCAAGTCTCATGGTCCTCTCAAGCCAATTGTTTAATTCCCTCAGTGTATAATTCATTTATTACTAGCCTTTATGAATTATGCTTGTCTCAAATTAACCCTTTTCGTAACATCAGTGACAATACTCTTGACTTGATTTTTGTCTCTGATTCTTTATCTAACACGATTTTTAGAATTGATCCTCTAGTTCTTCCTGAAGATCCTTATTACCCCACACTAAATATATTACTAGAATTGTTTACTCCAGTGCAAACGTCAATAGTTATACCTAACTTAAAATCGCGTTGCTTTCGCAAAACTGATTTTGTTAAGCTTAACTATCTCATTTCAACTCATGATTGGTCTTTATTTTATTCATGTTCAAATTTAGATTCTTGCATACACATTTTTATAAACCCTTTATTGCTTTTTGATGTTTGTGTTCCGTGTGCATATCCAGCAAAGTCTAACTCGCTTCCGTGGTATACACGTGAACTAAGGTTAAAAAATGTTAAATCCCGGCTTAAGAAAAATTTACTTCTTCGGGTAATCCCTCCTGATTATACCAGATTCATAGTTGCAAAGATAAGTTTTTAGCACTTGTAAAATGCTTCATCTTTTACAAAACATTAACGTTGTTTGACTTGAATTTGCACGTAACCCTAAATACCTTTATAACTTGTTAACATTAAACGAAAATCCAACAGTTTCCCACCTTATTTTTATATGAAAAACAAGAAAGCGTTCAGTGATCAAGACGCTGCTGATCTGTTTGCAGATCTCTTTCAACTATAATCTATTCCTCTACAACTTCACAATGGCAATCTTCCATATCCAGCATGAACTCCAAGATCAAATTCCATTTCTTGTGATATGATCGATGAGGAATCATTACGACTGTCTATGCTCTGTTAATCCAATCTTTCTCCCGGCCCTTCTGATCTGAGTACCAGGATTTTTGAAGCCAATAGCTTATTTTTAGACCCATTTTCAAGTTATTTAACTTGTCTTTAGCATCTTGTATGGTGTTTCCTCCAATCTTGAAAGAATCTTTTCTATCCCTCTTCATAAAAACGGTCTAAGTGTCGAAGTAATGAATTATAGGTGTATTTCCAAATTATCCTTTCATTCCAAAGTTACAGTGGGAAAAATTATTATCAGGGATACCACATGCAAGTGCAAAGTCACTAGTTTCCTGCCACATCATGGCTTTGAAAAAGTCTCGACTTATTACCACGAATCTTCTGAATTCACCCTCATTACTCACAAAGTGCTTTCAGAAGAAATGCAAACTGATGTGGGTCTACACAGACTTCAGCAGCGGGATGGGATTCAGTAAATCACGGCTTCATCTTCATAAGCTTGACCTTATCTTGGTTTTTCCCTACCCATTGCTCCTTTGGATCTCCAATTACTTGGGAATTTGTAGGTCCCAAAGAGTACTTTTCAAAATGTTTATAAGCTATCTAAGCCTATCTCTGTATCCTTGGGTGTTCCTCAGGGCAGCCCTGGCCCGGGCCTCTACTCTTAACCTATTTATAAATGATCTCCTGCCCTGCCAATCATTCAACATTCTAACGCATGCCGATGATGTGAAACTTGCTTAAACATACAATCGAACTGACCGCTAATTCACTTCAAGTCGATATTGACTCATTTTTACTTGCGTAGCCGTAATTTGCTGTTATTTAAACTGTTCGAAGTGCAAGGTCATGTCATTTTATAGAAGTAATTTCTCACGTTAT